>JAMKCH010005958.1:0-55815 GCA_023653785.1 Ophioderma brevispina
TGGCCAAGACTTAAAAGTGCAATAGCGAGCTGCCATTTGTAAGAAATTCTCATGAAACAAACTATAGAAAGTAATTCTTTGGTCAGTGGCTTTTGAAAATGATTTCTTTAGGAGGCTACTGTCACCTGAAGAACGCATTTAAGAGCCACGACAGCGCCGGACACTGATTTATTTTTTTTGGGGGGGGGTGCGGACTTTTTGAAAAAGTAATACTTGTTTTTTTCGAAAAGGTGACCTTTTTGCTAAAAGTAGGACCTAACCCCCTAAAAACTTCGTTTTGGGATGTTTGGAAACTTTAATATAATACAAAGTGGACCTTTTACAAAAAAATCAGCAAAAGTGAACGCCTTTGCCCTTTTTTGTGAATTTGGGTTTAAATTAAGCCATCCAATACGGTCTATCTCACAAAGTTAAGCCACTTCATTTAAAAATCGGAAACAAGTCGCGCAAAAATGTAAGTTATCACCATTTTTTTATTAGCTACCATATCATGGAACAACAAAAGTTATGAACACACTGTTCCATATTTTTACATTTAACCTCGAATAAGTTGTTTTTCCTGTTTTTGGGCCTTGTATATACGTTATCCGATATGCATCCTCGGCTAAATTTTGATTTTAAAAGAAGTGTTAACACTTGAATTCATGACTTCTTCTCACTTATGGTGCTAGAACATATCATGGAATGCTGTAGTGAAGCAATAAACTGGTATGATCAATTTTGTACTGTACTTTAAACGACGGCAAGTCCTTCTCTACGTCTATTTGTATTTTTTATCGATATTATTAAAAAGTTTTCAAAACCAGACAAGATGCTTTTTTTTTCAATACGGATATTATCCCTGATACTTCTTATGGCTTAAATTTATTTGCCTTTTGATAAGCATATTTTAACCTCTTTAAAATTCATTACACTGCATGAAGTACAATGTAAATCTATTGGCAATAAGATCCTTCGTTTTCCACGTGTTGGTATGGATAACGTAATATACATCTCAATGAAGTAAATAAACGTATTTTGTAAATCCACTTTCAACTGCTTTTTGTTTTAATAACGACAGTGAATACTAAATAGGTTTTTTTTTACTAAACAATGACAAAATGTAGCTGCTTCCATTTTTTTCGAATTAGGTTATGTTGTTCTTTTCATAAAACCACTCGTAGCCTATATCTCTAATTAAAACTTTTCAAAGCTGCTGTTTCACATGACACCGCAGTAATTTCTGTATAGTGTCTCCATTTTTGCCCTTATACCAATCCGTGTCTATTTGTTACACTTTATTTTCATTGAATCGCATTATTCCCCCAGAGCAGCGGCTGCCATTTTTCTGTCCTTTTTCTTGGTCTGTGGCTTCTTTGGAGAATCACAGCCATATTCCTTCTTTTCTGTGCCTCGGGTTGGTAAATTCAGCTTCTTAGTATATAATATTTCTGGACGCGATTAGCTTCCGTTGAGTCAGTGGTTGAGTCTCCATCCGAAGTTCTGTTTTATTTTTACGACGATACCGCTAAAAAAATACGACTTAAATATAATTTTTACTGATTAAATAGTTCAGATTATAACATATCATTAAGTTTGCAAAACAGTGGTATTTTAAAAAACAGCCGACACTGGGTCTATAGGCCTATTATCTTTCCCTTGGCCTATCTATTACTATTAGTCGCGAAAGTCCAGACCTTAAAAAACTTCTCTGTTCTATCTATCATCACACAAATTCTAATAAACCGTGACTTTTTAAAGACTTGTGAACAAAGATTGTAACAAAAAGATTTTAAATAGGCCCCTAAAACTTTTTCGTATATTACGTTATCTCAACCACCGAGCCACTAATGTGCAACTTAAACCCCTATAAGCACACCTAATAGCATGTTTACATAGCCCCCGTGCACAGTGTACGGTATGCGGCTGTGGCAGTACTTACAAGACATTATACTTCCCTATATATTACCATAAGTGCACACATCCAGCACACTGTGTACCCTGCAGGTGTATATTATGACGCAAAACTATTTTGGTAAAACGGTTAAAGAAAGTGACTACTTACCTTATTTGGTGCACCAATTCTCAACATACTCCGAGGAGCATTTCAGCAAAGCTTAAAATTACCCCCTGCGACTTTAATAGAGGATTCCTGTATTTTCGTCTTCGTTTTGGATAACGTATATACGTAACGTAATATACATTTTGATGCGTTTCATGTCTAATACTTGGGCGAGGGGGTGCATATAATCCTAATTATTTTGACTAATCAAGGTCAGGGTATGTGTGTCCCGATAGCCAATTATATCTTTTAGTAGTCTAGACTTCTCACTTAATTTAGATTTGCCTATAACGCGTAATAATACATCTTACAACGGAGCATTTAATTTGGAAATAATTTTTTATTTATCGAGGCCAAATTTGCAACCAAGCATTTTTGATGTTATGAATACCGAGTAATACATATTTTTTTGCCTGAGCTAAGCAAAAGGTATTATCAATGCAGTACTTTTTTCAAATAATTGAGTTAATACCCTGATAACGTAATATACAATGATTTCGCGGAATCCATATATTGGCTTCTTGTAGCTTACCAAGAAATGGTTATCTGGAATATTGATACCTATCATATATCCCAATTGATGATTTTTAAGAAATAAAATAATCCACTGGTTGAATAAATATTTTTGATTATTGAGGGCAACTGTACATTGTAAAATACGTGGCACAGAGCTCGGAAACCCATTTTGGCATGTTTTTTAGGGTTTATGGAGTAAAATTACCGAGATCATGATATATAAATGTCCAAGTAGATCTCGCAAAGTACTAAAAGAACATTACATTACACGGTTTTAAGTTATTTTAAGCAAATCAAACCACTGTGGATCAAAAGAAATGAAATAACTCTACGGCTTCCACTTTTTTTGAGAATGCCCATACATTGGAACAGCACACCAGATGTAGCACATGGCAACCAGTGGCGTACCGACCGGGGGGGGGGCATGGCAGGGGGAAGTTGCCTCTCTGGCTCGAAAAGCGGGATGATATGACAAATATGCATTTTTTTCCATCCCTCCATTTTTTCGGGGCCTTTCAACCATTTCAGCCTAAATTTGGGCAAAATTGAAGTAAATTCGGCGATTTTTGTGCGCGCTATGCGCGTTCCAACAATCAAGTCAAGACTTAATTGTAGTGAATCAAATCACCAGGACGATGTACAATGTTGCCCCCTCTTGTGGGACGACTTGAATATCTTGGCCCCGCTGGATCGACTCTCTCGTACGCCACTGATGGCAACTCTTGCACTTGCGACCTTCTTCATACATGATTTACCTTTATTGTGATTGCCCGGCAAATGTAGTCTTTTTGCATAGAGTTGCAATGCATCAACTGCCGATGTAGTACAGTTGACCTTTAAAGTAGGTTGTCTTTGGACAGCTAACTTGGAAAGTTTAATTGAGTGCAATCCCCACAAAAGACCCTGTGGGGGGGGCAACTGACCAAAATGCGTACGGGTATGTGTATCTCAGACCCCCAGTTTTTTTGCAGGTTCCTGTAACCTCCCTGTTCATGCTTTGCAGTTCTTTAGACCGCCTGTTTAGCTGTATTTCCCATTCTTAAGACTTCTACTATCTACTTTGCCACAAAACTCACAAGTTTTAGCTCCATGGCGAAAACTTTGGGAAATTTTGGCCATTGTCTTCAGCTCCTAAACCTCTTTTTCCAAAATTCAGTCCTAGTCTTAAAAAAATTGCCCAAAAAAATCAGTTCCGAAGATCCTACTTTACCAAAATTTAAGTTCACAAGCCCCCAAATTGGGTGTCTTTGTACCCGCACAAAAGCTAAAGTTAGTGCCCCCCATACAATTACCCCCCCCCCCCCATTACCCCCCCACCCCCCGCAAAAGACATTGTTTAATGAAATCAGGCGAGTCTTCAGTATTTGATATTTTACAGTCATGTTGGGTTGAAAGGATTGTGATATTTGCTTTCACAGCACACTATAACTCACCTATGATAGTAGACCTATGTCAGGGGATTTTTGGTGTAATCTTTTTCAAAATGTGTTCCCTTTTCTTTCAGTTTTCATCTTACTACTTTTAATAAATCAGTATTTAACTCACCATCACCCTTGAACTTCATAGTAGGTTAAAGTTGTGTGTGGGAGCTGTATTTAACAGGCGTATGTAAATGTTGGGTTTTAAAAGGTATAGTTACACAGAGACCTCCCACCCAACCACATCCCGACTACACAAGACCGCATGTTTTTTCAAACAATCGGCTACAGTCTTGTTCAAACTTGCAAAATTTACATTTTTATCCCGACCATGGAATGATTTATCTGGCTGAGTATCCCCGTCGTCAACGAGACAAGGGATGCTGAAACGCCAGCAGTAGGCGACAGCGTCATGGAATCACAAGATCCCGCATGTTTAATTGGCGACGCCACTTTTGTTCATTCCCGCTATTGTCTCCGACCCTGAAACGACGGCACAAGTTTTGACATGTCCACTGTCAGTACGCTCGTCGATTGGTCGCAGGAAAGAGGTAGAGTGGGGGTGGGAGTTGTTGACGCCAAGAAAGGTCCCGTCACATGAAGACAAAAAACCCCCCGCTACGCGTAACCCAACCTCTTCCCAACTACACAGACCACATTTTTTCCATCGCTCTAGTCTTGTTCCAAGTCAAGACAAGAGATGCTCATCGCCGAGCAGTAAGCGATCAGCATGTCCACTTGTTCAGTTGCTCAATCAGCCGCAGACCTTAACATGACATGACATCACAAGTTGCTGTCATGACTGCAAGTGGGCGACTTATCTTCTGTAGTCTCCGAATTTGAGTCGCCGATTCAAACATGGTCAGTGGCTTGCATTTTCTCTCACGCTTGGAGCAAAATCATTGCCGACCACTTTTCCAACTGCACAAAACCACTATGAGCACACCAACTCATCGGGGGCTTTTTTTTTTTTTTAACCGCTTCCAGACCGCTCATGTGTTCAAGCCGACCTTCCGATTCAAAACCGCCACAATTTTTTTAAGCTGCAAGAAAAAATTGTTGGCGGTTTTTCAAATATTGCCACATGCTCCCGACCACACAAGATGAGAAGATGTACAGGACAGTCCAGACTGGCCAAAACTACACCTGAAAAGGCAAATTACTCACAATTTCGACAAATGACCAATCGGCACCAGTCTGAGCAGTCTGGAAGCGGTTTTCTAGCAAATAATGGGTAGGACTACAGACGACTGCACAGACCAGGCCCAGACCTTGCAGGAACTACACATGAAAAAGAAAACTGCTCACGATTTTTCGAAAATTGGCCAATAGGCCCCGTCGGAAGCAGTCTGGAATGGTTTTATAGCCAAAAAATAGGTGTGTGCCTGAGCTTTACATTTGGTTGCAGATACAATTCTTCTTTCCAAATTCGTGACATTAGACAGTAGATGTCTTAATTCTTGTATTATTTTTAAAAGACCATCTATTGCTTTCTTGAAGGTGCTTGTTCAGATCGTGTTTGGGCCCCCATTTGTACCAAAGTAGTATCAATGTTGATATCAAATGAACGACGGTATTTTTCCATTGCCTTCCTGAAATGGCAGCTTTACACATTACAATAGGTTCATTATGCAGTACGCAATCACCACGTATGAAAAGCGAACGCCAAAAGGCAAAATTTACGATGATGTTATGGTCTTTGGCTCTGCCCAGCCGGTGTTAAATAAACGGAAAAGGCTTGCAGACTACTTATATAAAAAGGCACTTGTCGCAGGGTGCAAAATAATATTTTTAAAGGGGCACCCATTTCAAGGCAATTTTCACTTTGTGTAAAAGGGCATCAAGGCTATTACATGTTAATGAATAAGGCTAATGAAGGCAAAAATTAGGGCATCAATGCCACTGGTAGGGGGGCACTGACGGCAATTTGCCTTCGGTTATTTTGCACCCTGATCTTGCGAATTGGACAATTGGTCAATTGTAGAAATTGGTTTTATGATAGGTTCAGTGAACAACCTTTTCTTTGAACTACTAAACAATATTGTATTGTGCCAGAGTTAAAATTGGTGATACGGTGCTACTTCCACATTTGTTTGTTCGTAATTTGCATGAAAAAAGCACTTTTTCTTTGTTTTTTTTCACATTATACCTATATGAATATTTTCAAATCTAGATGTGTGTTTCTTTTAGATCAACGATATCTTAATTATTGCAATCAGTTGAGTGGTTCGTCTAAATTTGTAACATGTCACAATGGTAACCTGCTATTGGCTGCGCGAAAACTGTCAGTCATATGTGTGGGTGAAAGTTTAATTGAAATGGCACCAAAAGATGGCGCCTTTGATGTGTATGTATGAACATTCTGTAACATCATGTATAACGTTCTAGAACAAAAAAACCGTTAGGTTTGTTTCCCACGCTACTTGTTGGTCAGTGTTTATACAGGGTCAGGGTCTCATTAAAGCAGAGGAACACGTGCGACAAAAATCAGAACAACACCTGACATGCAACCTGGCAACACAATAAATAAGGTGACTGCACAAAAATTAGATGTCATCAACCACCTGGGTCCATGAGCACACCTGTTTCTCATTACTAAGTGGCAGCTGTATTTTATTACGTTTGTTTTTCTCTGTGTTAATCTATTGATTAAGGTATTACGAATGAATGACTTTCGCTGGCTCATATTCACATGCACTCAGAATGTTGTTTGTATAGTGTTGTGTTTTCACAGCCGTGTTTGGGCCAGTCACTTTTAACAGGGAGGTTTAAATTTGAGTGTAAATGGTGTCAAGTTTCATGATTATTATGTTATAGCTGCCAATTTTAAAGGCCACATTCATTGATTCTGTTTGATTAGAAATAAAAAAATATTAAAAAAATCAAATTGTGCATGTCTGTTTATAATAAGGCATCCTAACCATCCCATTGCAAGTGATAAGACCCAAAAGCAACTTAATAAGGACAAAATAGGAATATTTGGGTCATTAATGTCATAGGACACTTATTATGACTGAAGTAATTGATGGAGAGATTCCATTATGTCAAAATATTGCTGTTTTCTTACCTTTTATAATTTTTTATTTGCGAAAAAATAACTTTATGAGGTGGAATTCACATTAATTCTAAGGCTATTCTGCAAATTTCCAATATTTTGACTCGTTCGAGTGAACCAATAGTGTCTGTAACTAAGGAGGAAAAATTGTGCTCCAGGAGCACTATTAGTTGGACAATACTTGCACTATGCTGAGTATTGCTACTCTAATCTCTAAAGTGAAGCCCATGATTTACCTTGGGTGGGACATAGTGCCAATCAGGTTATGCCAGCCAAGGCTATGCCAAAATAGGAGGACAGATTCACATCCTCTACATGCTTGCTCCTCTTGTAAGAGTTCAGTGAACAAATCTTGGCCGATAGATTAAAGGGGGAAGATATTATTTTTGAGAATGACAAATTTCTTCATTAACTGGCAATGATTGGTTGTAGACCACCTACCGAGAAGTTTGAGGGGTAATTGGACAAAACAAGTACAAAAGAAAACTGACTAACTTTGATTTGCACTGCCCGATATCTTATTGTCCCTATAAAACTGATGTGCTTGATTTTCTGTTGTTGCATGGAAGAAGTAATAAATCATTGTATTATTACATAAAGACGGCGCATTCCCGGCCTCCTATTCCTCAGCTGTGATTTGAACTTGGTAAGCATTAAAAATATGCAAAAATCAAGTTGCAAAAAAAAAAAATAAATTGGGGGCGCTTCCTTTTGAGAAATGTCCTCTTGTCTCTTTAAGGTATAAAGTTTAATCTTTAAGAATTGCCTTCACCCCAAACCCCATCTGTAAAGTTTTGCCACGATATTTCAATCTGTTTTCAGTGAGAGCTACCAACATGCATTTTGTGAGCACCTATGTAAAAGTAATATTGGTCAACCAAAAGGGGAGTACATTTTTCTCAACTTCCAAACAAACATCAGGCTCAGTAGCCCGAAGATTAAAAAGAGAAAGGGGAGGAAATTAATGGCTTCTTGTGATACCAAAATTTGACCACTTTTGTAAAATTTGGGGTTCTGGGGATGAGGGCTATTATCGATAGGAACATGGACCTTTAATGCAAGAAGGTTTTAAGTGTAGTAGCTGCCTTTGTCAATGTAAGAATGAGAGATTAGGTGATTCATCAGAAATTAAACTGATGCACCTATACACCTGCATATATTTATCCCCATATGGACATGTGAGATGCATATTTCCATTTCAGCATTGTCTCAATCAAAGTTTTTCATGTAACAAAAAACAAAGGTAATCTTTTTCACTTCCATATAAAAATGGTAACATTAAATGTCTACATCCTTTACACTCATTTGCAAAATAAATAACATGCTTTATATCAGTTTTTTCTCTTTTTGTTGAAGGCTGTATATACCTGTAGGGGAGAGACACTCAGATATGCAGACAAGCAATTTTTCCAGACAAGGTTTTCTCTCTGAGCGAAACTATCAATGTGCTTATCCCTAAAAGTAGTCGAATGTTACTCCCTTAACAAGTTTGGGTCTGAATGAAGCTGAAACTCGGGGGGGGGGGGGGGGGGGGGCGAGAAGATTTCAATAACAGAGAAATGTATGTATACACATATCACATTTGTATTTTTGGTCACACAGTACACAGAGGCATGAATATGTATTGACTTTATAACCGTCTATACTAACCATGCTAAATGGTAATACATATACTACTAGCAGTAGTGAGAACCATGGTTTCTTTTAGGTATACATACATGAGTAATATTCTTTTAGGTATACATACATGAGTAATATGGTACCCCAACAATTGGAGACAGGATTTTAAATTGTGTGTGTGGGTCACTAAGTTGTACTGAAGCTTACTGAAGGAAATGTGAATTTCCCAGAGAGAGAGAGAGAGAGAGAGAACCAACAATAAGATCAGCTGTGCAGCTGGATTACTGATCACCCTTATTTAAGGTTATAACTTCTTTTGACCTTTCATCTGACAAGGATTATTGTGTAATCAAGTTGCAACAAACATTCTGCCCACCTTTTTCTCTCTCTCCCTCTACCAGTTGAGACATTCACTGGAGCACTCTTGCCAGGTACGTAGTTGGCAGAAAATTGAGGGTGAACATGTATGGATACATTGATTGGCCAGCAACCTGTCATGCTAAGTGTGAATACTTTGCACATAGGAATACCTGGAATTTATATTGAAGTCCTGAAACTGGATATTAATTGGATTAGCAACAAGATATTCTATGCCTGGGAAATTATACAGAATGATGATTAGGCCTACATGCATATTATCAGGGTGCCGCAAAGAGCATTATGGAACTGACGTGACTTTGTCTGATGTTTTAGTAAAATATGATGCTTAAGTGAGATTCTTAAACACTGGAGATTGTGTATGCAATTTCATTGGTTCCTAGACATGTGATTTGAGACAATATCACACGGTACAGCATGTACGCATCAATGCGATATGCAGACGCATTGCTTGGGCGAATCGAAGGCGCATAGTAACAAAGAACTGATTGGATAGGGTCTACCATAATTTTAGTATTACTTTGAAGGGAGGTGTTAAAGAATGAGAATAAAGGTATTGTTTTTAGCCTCTGTCATGTATCAATCGTGTCATATCACACAGGTGACAGCACTATTTGAGTGTAAAACAATTCGGCTGCACCTTGTTGTTTTACTTAAAGTAATGCTGTCGCATGTGTGAAATGACAAGATAGATACACGGCAGAGGCTAAAAACAATACCTTTATTCTCTAATTGTATGTGTCATAAGGTGATATAAGCTACTTACAGAATATTTGAAGAGCTGCACTTGTAATTAAAGGTGCAACAAGAGATTTCACATATCAGGTCTCAAAAAAATCGAAAGTGATGATTTTTGCCCTGATTTAAAGTTCCATAAAAAATATCCTGATCTGAAAGGATTAAGCTGAGAATTGTTTCTTTGGTACAAAAATTGTGAACTTTCTAATTTCGTATAGAAGCAAATATGAAATTCAGACTATGTTTTATTTTGAAATGTAAGCAAATCAAAATTATCCTTTTTTCTCTTTTTTGAGACATTTCTGTATCTATACAATGTAAGAAATCTATTGAGTGTGTAATTTATATGAAATTACTATTATGACACAATATCTGAGTGCCTCAAAATCTCTCATTGCACCTTTAAATCTAACCCCAGCCAAGTAAATTGAGCAGCCAAAAAGGCAGGAGCTGCTGCTTGGACATACAATATAGCTATTATCACATGTACTTGAAGATAATTTTTGTTTCTGCATTTGTATTTTCCAGGTGTGAACTGGTGTAGTAACAGTCAACCGCCATGTCAGAAATGAATGAATTACGGGAGCGCGACCAGAAAGGCGCCCCCAACAAGGCAGACGGGCCAGCTAATGGGTTGGCATCACCTGCAGAAGACAAACCTGCTCTAGACGGAGCAGTAATAAGACCCGACGACAGCTCTGATGACGAAGATCTTGGTAAAGTTAACCTCAAGCGACAGGTGAGTCAAGATAATGTTTATTGGATAACTTCAGATGCTGTAGGACATGTGTACTGACAAAAACATTCAAAATGGAACAATTGACAAATATGTATACTGAAATCACTTTCTTAGGGCAGTTTAGCTGGCATACATGAGACTTGTACATGGATTGTGGAATTTTTGTTCATAAAACAAAAGAATTCCACATTAAACAAAAGAATTCCACATTAAACAAAAGAATTCCACATTAAACAAAAGAATTCCACATTAAACAAAAGAATTCCACATTAAACAAAAGAATTCCACATTAAACAAAAGAATTCCACATTAAACAAAAGAATTCCACATTAAACAAAAAAATTCCACATTAAACAAAAGAATTCCACATTAAACAAAAGAATTCCACATTAAACAAAAAAATTCCACATTAAACAAAAGAATTCCACATTAAACAAAAAAATTCCACATTAAACAAAAGAATTCCACATTAAACAAAAGAATTCCACATTAAACAAAAGAATTCCACATTTCATGTGTAAGTACATGCATCACATATCGTCATGTGAATGCAAGAAGATTGTAAGTGCAATAGCTGCCAGGTGATCAAATCTGTGTGCTGACATGTATTAGGATGACTTAATTTATCTTTCCTTGAGTCAGTGGCTCTTGAAATGGTTCTTTGGTCAGTGGCTCTTGAAATGGTTCTTCAAGCGACACAGTTGCCTGAAGAACCACTGACTGTGTTGCCTGAAGAACCATTTCAAGAGCCACTGACCAAAGACTTGGCATACTAATATGTTTGAAAGGAATTTCTGACAAATGGCAGCTATTGCACTTATGACCTTTCTGCATTCACACAACGATATGACACTAAAGCTCCCTTACCATTGACAATTGCTGCCTGTTTTGTTATTAAAGCTTGTATTTCATACCAAAACTAATACACTGATCAAATCAGTGAATTGTAGTTTAAAGGGGCATTTCTGATCCACGCCTCGTCCCCCCAACTTCCCTAAAAAGTTGAGATTTTTACATCATATGAACCGTTAAAACATTAGTAATCCATGTGTGCCAAATCTTACCTGAAAATTCGGCCGTGTCTGTAAGTAACGCAATTTTGTATTTTCTGTCCGCAAACGGACAGAAATATAACACAGTGGCCTATGGGACTGTGGGAAACGAGCATTTGTTCATAACACAAAACCGCAAAGTCAGGTTCAGCTAAAAAGTGGGAATAAGCTTTCTCAAGGATAACTAGTGAACAATGAATAAAACAGAAGGGCTGGAATCACAACTGCACCTTTAATCAAGGTTAAACCTAACATTCTAACTTCCATTTTTGTCTTGCCTGAACAAAGTCAAGAAGTACTACAAATTACGGTGAGTGTGGGGGTGTGTGTGTGTGTGTGTGTTTGTGTATGTGACATCTTGGTTGAGTTACCAAAACACCACCTGGGTTCTTATGGATGTTGACAGAACTGGTGCAGGGATGGGGGGGGGGGGGGGGGGGTTTGTCTGTTTTTTGGTTCTTTTTGGGTGGGGGTTTTTTGGTAGGAGGGGGAATTCGATTGTGATGCAAAATATGTTAATTGCGTAGTTTATGCATAAATGAAAAAAGGCATTTTTTACTCATTGTAGAGGGTATTTGAGTGTGTGTTTGCATGTGTGTTGTGTGTGTGTATGCGTGTGTGGTTGTGTGTGTTGTGTGGTATGCCAGTTGTGTGTGTGTTGATATGGTGATACATATGGTGCATGTATAAAGTAATGATACCTACCAGGCCAATAGGGAGGGGTGTAATAGGCCACTCTCCCAATTCCGAAGGCACAATGACTTTTTTTAAAGTCATTCTTCAACAGAGTTAATTAAAATTAAACTCTGTTTAAGTTACAGTGTATTGTTCCAATTGTTTGACATGAGGGAAAGAAATCAATGAGTTAGAACAACCAATGATTTCCAGTGGGTTGAAGATTAAAACATTCCAAAGAGGTGAAATCTAATTGAAAACCATTAATGTTAAAATACCCAGAAGAGATGTTGTCCTGTTTTCCTGGTATGATGTTACAAATCATCTAGGTGTGGTTATCCTAAAATTCTTTAGGCAGCAGCACTATCAAACTTTAACATCAATTAGGTCATCGTACCTGGTCCAAACATAGCTCACAACCCTCAACGGCTGTGGTGATTAACATGAACTGTTTGCATAGCAAGCAAGAAAATTTTTTATTTTTTTTGTTGAAAAAGGTAAAAAATTGGATAAAAAGACCTACTTTTGCCAAATCTCCCCTTCCCATGGCAAACTATTCCACATTGTGACAAAGATAAAATGTATAATATAGGCTATATAAATAAGTTTAATAATTAAGGCACTTCACAGTTAATTATGAGTTTCCTGTTTACCGCCTGCATTCGAAATCGGCACCGCGTAAAATATTTTATTATTTGCATGACTTTAATTATTTCGCATTTTCCCTTAAAAACATATTTTTTTCACCAAATTCTTGCCTATTTTCGGACTTGAATTCTCATATTCTTCATTCCCTTCATTCTGTCAGATCGGTTTAAAAAACAGTAGTATCTGTTACATCCCCAGAAATCCCCACAACTAGATACAAGTGCATACTGTAGAATGCACACACTGCTTCGTGTATCAGAGATTGATGGTCTTTAACACACGCATTGTGATGTCAATGGAAGTTTGTATTCTACCCGCACGTCTTGCATAGAGAATATGGTCAAACTGGCTACATAGAGATCTATAGACAACTTTCCGATTACTGCTAAAAATGTATCCACTTCTACGTCATATCAAACTGAGCATGCATACTTCACAAGGCCCGGCAAACTTGTCATCAGCGGTACAGAATACGCAAAGACTTCACGGTACTCATCATGATGAAATATTTGGTAAAGACGGAGAATACTGCAACATTGTTTATACTCACGGACCTGCGTTTGTTTACACTGGTCAGCCGGGTGGGATAGGTAATGTCTTTTGCTATTTAATTTCACACAGGTGCTGCACAGACCATAGCAACCAAGCAAAATGAGCAGTACTGCCGATGCCTAATTTGCTGTGACATAAAAGTGGATACATTTTCAGCAGTATTATGGGTAATCGGAAAGTCGTCTATAGCTTTTCCATGCTGCTGATGAGACACACGTTTCAACTTTTGTTTTGTTAACTTCTTTGACTGATCCAGGACTTGTGTAATTAAGTACCATAAATTAATTAAATATCATTCTTGAAATATAATAATGTTCTGATATTCGGTGATAGCCACAAGTTTAAGAAATTAGACCATACGAACATGAACAGAAAAAGTGTGTGTTTGAGGTGCAAAATTCGACTACCTCCAATATGTTTAACATATTTGCCAAAATCAGGCATTGAAAAATATGTATTAAAAAAATAATTAAATATAGTTTTACTAGCTCTGGCAAAGCCTCTAGCAGGGATGAGAACAGTGTAATAAAGTGTTAAACACAGTCAAAAATGCCGAAATATTGTCCATTATTGCAACTGCCAACTTTAGCTAACTTTGCTTCGAAATAATTAATAATTAAATGTTACCTTGTTACATTTTTCAAACCTTAAACAGGAAACTCGTAATTAAGTGTGAAGGGCCTAATCTATATTATAATAGGCCTGGCGTCGTACGGTCACGAAACTTGGTGGGTTGGTGTAGCTTGAGCCGGGCCAGATCAAGTTCGATTGGTTAGCAGATACGCGCCGCACAAGCCAGGTAATAATAATAATAATAATAAAAAAAAAAAAGGTTTTCAAACAAGTAGTGCTTTAAAAAAGCCAGGTGATCGCAAAACCCATGGACCGCCTAGTAATAACTATTTATTAAGTGCCTTATGTTGCAAACAAGTGCAAGGTGATTTACAAACTACCAAAATGATACAATGGATATATGAACATGATAAAATTGCATATAAATGATTAAAAAGGTGTGCGAACATATACAGTTACACTAATAAGACAAAAGATAAGTAATTTACAGTAACCAACTGATTAAAAGAATTTAGAGTACAAACTCTTACCAGGAAGTATGTAAGGGATTGAAAACTGAGAATAAAATGATGAACAGTAAAACTGGAGTCATACAGATGTCATGAAATTGCACATTTGTAATAAAATAACACCAAATTATAATGTTATATCAAAATTATAAAAATAAAGGGAACCAATTGTGAGTGAGGAATAATTAGAGAATGACATAATGTACTGTGTCCATAATAAGAATTCACAAAATATGTTTAAAAGGTTCAAATAATATAGATTAAATTGAAAGGTTTGTCTTGAGGCCTTTCTTAAACGGTCATGCCCAATCGCTATTAGCTTCATCCCCAGAACCCCAGATTTTACCAAAAGCGGTCAATATTTTGGTGTCGGAAGAAAGCTACTATTTTTCTCATTTTTCCCTGTAGGAAAGCGAGGGACAACTTTTGGACCTAACACCTATAATTTATATCTATCGATCCTCTAACCCTGGCTTGTTAGCTCAGTTGGCAAGAGCACCATGCTAGTAATACGGAGGTCGCTGGTTTGAATCCGGCCAAGTGTACATTTTTTTTGACACTTGCGTGCACTGGCCATCTCCAGGGAAGGATTAATAAACATTCATCCTTGTCTACCTGAAGAACTAAGTAGTTAAATTTTAAAAAGTAGAATTCATACAGTGTTTTTTTATGTTTCCATATCATTGAGAATTACAGATTAAGATTATGTTTAATGCAAAATTGACCCTTGAAGGTTTTGAGAAATCTAAAATGGCAGCTTTGATGTCTGAAATATTAAAATTTGCCATACACTATCCTTTCCATCCCATTTGAACTCTATTCTTATGTCTGTAAATATGTTTTGTGATCCAATGATTTTGTTCTAGATGCTACAAAGTGCAAAAATTAGTATTTTACTTAAAATCACTATCACTACCAGTCTAAAGAGGTTATGGGTTCAAGTTGCATCCTATCTGCAGCAAGTTATTTCAGAGATGGTTGATGCTACACCTACTTTTCAATTTCTTTTGCGTATGTGTATATTAGATTAAAGGTCATTTATTTTCTGTCACTTCTCAAGATATTCTGATGGGAGCTGCCCTTTTCTATACCCCAAGTATATTCTAATTCCATGAACCATTAAGACAGTACATCAGAAACACAACCACATAAGTTAAATAGAATAATACTTGTGATAGGATATATAATACTTTCATTATCATCATCACCCATTACTTTCACAATGCTTCCAATAAACTAATAATCATTTATGCTAATTAGGCATCTGATGACATAAATATCACTGCTCTGGTATCTGCAATATAAATTCTGCTCATGAGGAAGTTAAAGCCATTTTTACTGACTCGTGCTTGGTCTCCTGCTTGTCAACTAAATGTTACTGCAATGTGGTATAATGTTTATATTTGTAATTGCTGACTGCTTTGTGGGACTTTAAGCAAAAGACCTGCTAATGTATCATATCACTCTCATTGTTGTATTGCTCCACTTTACATTTGGAATTGCAACTTTATTTGTGATATCAAATTATATTTGTCGCAAAAATGACCTGGTGTAGTAAATCGGATGGTGTGGTGTTCCATCTTATCACAATGGAGAAATCTTGGATTGTATCATGGTATTTAATTCTCATCACCTTGTTATCATCGCCGATCAGGTCAGGTGAAATTAATAATTCAACCAGCTGTTACTACGAAAACATCTTTCTGGATAGAAATGCCACGGCTGTAATACGGAAGATATCGGTAAACAAAAACTGTACTTTCATAGAAGCAGCACCGGATGGCATGGGAATTCACATTATTGTACAACCGGACGCGAACTGGACCATCTACAACTATTTCTACATGTGCGCATCACATCAAAACAATGATGAATGTTTGAATAGCACTATTTATGCATTCACGGATGCCGCTGGACCCTGTTATACTAATTTCTCCAGTAACAGTCTAGTAATTTACATCAAAGCAAACTTCACTTTAGAGTTACAAGCCATCAATCTGAACATCACCGGCTTTGAACAAGTTATTTTTGACAAGATCAAAACTAAAAAAACAAAACTGAACGAATACTATGTAATAAATATAAGAGTATAGACAAGATATAGCGCGTCGCATATGACAGAGAGAGTGGGGTTTCTAGAAAAACTGATTGAATGTACAATCCATATCAATAAAGTAAATTTCTTAATCGCATAAATGGCTACCTGAGCATAACTTTCAGTATTCAGATTAAAGCAAAACTTCACTTTAGAGTACAAGCCATCAATCTGAACATTAACAGAGTTTTGAACAAGTGATTTTGACAAGTCAAAACTAAAAGCAAAACTGACCTGATACTAGTAATAATCTAGGGTATTGACAAAGTATATCGCGGCGAATATGACAGAGGAGTTGGGTTATAGAAAACACTGATTGAATGTAATCAATTTCAATAAAGTTACATTTTTCTAATAGATTAAACTTGCCTACCTGAGCATAACTTTCAGTAATTCAGATATGTATCTGTAGCTGCATATCCCATTTGTCCCACGGATGTTCATGTAAGATGCACTCCAAAGATTGAATTTGAAACCAACACTGTGATTGATAAGGGAATGACTCAGAAACGGACATTGCTATAACCAATCCCAATGACTTTGCGAGGCATGAACTTACCCGCTTTGAATGGGAGCATGCAGGAAACTTGAAGACGTGGGTCCTGGCAGTTTTGCACAGCGTGCCAATAGTACCATTTGCTGCTTAGTAAAACAAGATTGCCTAATCGCCATGAAGAACTTAGTGGATTTGAACAGCTCGAAGTACTGGACCTATCATATAACCAACTTTTGAATATTAAATTAGGTACATTTTCACATGTATTACTTTCAAAACAACTATTTCTGAATGGCATTATGTTATCAAAACTCACTACTAATATGTTCCAAGGGTTGCATGCTTTACAAGTATTGTATCTTAAAGAAAAATAATATCAGTTTGCTGCTTCCAATGTTACTTAGAGATCTGGTACATGTTGAAATATTGTGCTTAGCTGGGAATAACTTAATTTATTTGAATGGACATGTTTTCCAAGGTATGAAGACACTATCAGTCCTGGATGTTTCTGAGAATAGAATTACTTCTCTCCATAAGTTTGATATCCCACATAGTCTATGGTGGTTGTCTATATCTCATAATTGCATAGTTCTTGTCAATTCATCAATCTTTAATGCTAGAAATAAACTAGAAATTTTAGATTTATCTAACAATAGCATTTCCTTTATAGATGCACATGCACATTTGAACCTTGCCAATTTGAAATCCATATATTTATATGAAAATGACTTATCTGAACTGCCAGTAGGCCTATTTGTAGGGTTGAGTGATTTGTCAGTGCTATCACTGCATACTAATAAGATTGAAGAACTTCAACCTGATATTTTCAGGGATCTTGTTTCATTTGACAAAATAATTAACCTATAAACTTAAGTTATCTGAAGTGCCTGTAAGCCTATTTGTAGGGTTGAGTGATTTCTCTTGTATCACTAAGTAATAATAGATTAAAGTACTTAATCCAGATATTTTAAGGAGCTGTTCATTTGACAGATCTCGATCTTGACCATAACAACGTATCTGCACTGCCTGTAGGCCTATTTGATGGTTTGAGTGATTTATCATTGCAGTATGGGTAATAATAGATTAAAAGTATTAATCCTGATATTTTTTAGGATCTTGTTCATTTGAACACATCTTATCTTTACTCAACGGTATCTGACTGTCCGGAGGCCTATGTGTATGGTTGAGTGATTTTCATTGCTCGCACTGGGGAGAAAATTAAAAGTACTTAATCCTGATATTTTCAGGGATCTTGTTCATTTGGAGAGACCTTATCCTACCCAATGAGTTATATGAACTGCCTGTAGGCCTGTTTGATGGGTTGAGTGATTTATCATTGCTAGCACTGCATACCAATAAGATTAAAGTCCCTTGAACTGAGATTTTCAGGGATCTGTGTTCATTTGATAATACTTGCCCTAACAAAAATGAGTTATCTGCACTGCCTGTAGGCTTACTGTAGGGTTGGAGATTTATCCTTCTAGCACTGCATGGCAATAGGATTAAAGTACTTGAGCCTGATATTTTCATGGATCTTGTTCATTTTGACAAAACTTGACCTTGGCAAAAACAAGTTACTCTGAAACTGCCTGTAGACCGATTCCATGGGTTGAGTGCTTTATCAGTGTCTGCTTCATGTAATACAGCTTAGAGGCATTACCATCGGTGTTGGTTGATAACTTTAATCATTTGACAAATTGGGGTACCTGGTAATATTATCTGAGGCTTCCTTATGACCTATTCATAGGATTGCATATTTTCACGCGCTCGCACCTGCATACAATAAGATTAAAGTACTTGAACCTTACATTTTCCGGGATCTTGTTCATTTGACGAGCTTGGCTTGACCACAGTGAGTTATCTGCACGCCTGTAAGCCTATTTCATGGGTTGAGTGATTTATCATGGCTATCATGATACCAATAAGATTCAATTACTTAATCCTGATATTTCAGGATCTTGTGGCATTTTGACAGAGCTTGGCCTTTACCACAATGAGTGATTCTGAACTGCCTGTTGGCCTATTTGATGGGTTGATTGATTTATCAGTGCTAGCTCTGAAGTAATAATAGGATAAAGACTTAATCCGATATTATCAGGATCTTGTTTATTTGACAAAGCTTTACTTACCACAATGATTATCTGACTGACTGTGACCTATTTATAGGTTTGAGTGCGTTAATCATGTTACACTGTCATACCCATAATATTTACAGGTCCTTCAACTGATCTTTCATGATCTTTTTCATTTACAAAACTTGACCTTGGCAAAAATGAGTTATCTGAATTGGCCTGTAGGCCTAATTTGTAGGTTGAGGTATTTATCACTGCTAGCACTTGGTAATAATAGGATTAATGTACTTAATTCTGATATTTTCAGGGATCTTGTTCATTTTGCATGAACTTGATCTGCAAAGATGAATTATCTGCACTGGCTTTAGGCCTATTTCATGGGATGAGTGATTTTAATCAAGGCTATTACTGCATACCAATATGATTAAAGTACTTAAAGACCTGATATTTTCAGGGACTTTTCATTTTGACAGATCTTAATCTTTACCACCACAACTTAGCTTCACTGCCTGTAGGCCTGTTTGATGGGTTTAGTGATTTATCAATGCTAGCACTGCCTAATAATAGGACTTAAATTACTTGACCTGATATTTCAGGATCTTGTTTCATTTGACAAACTTTACCTGGGCAAAAATATTATCTGAACTGCCTGTAGACCTATTTGTAGGGTTGAGAGATTTCAGTGCTAAATACTGCTAACAATAAGATTAAGTACTCATACCTTATATTTTCATGGATATTGTTCATTGTGACGAGCTTGGCCTTTACAACAATAAGTTATCTGAACTACCTGTAAGCCTATTTGTAGGGTTAAGTAATTTATCCATGGCTAAATTTGATAAAAATGGATTTAATCCGAGTAACTAGTATTTTCAGAAAGCGTACCTGCCTTAAGATATTCACATTGTCACAAAACAAACTCAAAAAGGTTCCTGGAAACTTGTTCAATGAAACACCTAACTTGCTTGTTCTGGATTTGCACAATAATAAACTTTCTATACTGCATAGTCAAATATTCTATGGTTTGAATCAATTGAAAATTTTAAATTTAACAGGAAATGATGTGACTAAAATCACACATGAAACCTTCTTGTTGTTTGATAATGAAACCATTTTATTTGTAGATACACCAGCTTTATGTGCTTGCTTTGTTAACAAATCAATAGGACCTCGATGTATTCCAAATGAGCCCAAATCACCATATTTAACATGTGAACGACTCCTGCCCAATAAATGGGCCAAAAGTTTCATGTGGTTTACTGGCACATGGACATTAGTTCTAAACCTACTCGTTTTTATTTGGGGTCATTACAAACTCAACAAAAGTGACAAACAAACAGGGGAAATTGAAGTCGTAAAAAATGTTGCTGCAGAAAAAGGAAAGAAAAAACTAAAGCAAGTGGCGCTGATAACAAACATTGCTGCAGTTGACTTCCTCATGGGCATTTACATGCTAACAATAGCATCTGCTGACCAGTACTATGGGCAGTACTTTCCACTTCATTCCAAAACTTGGCGAAACAGTGTCTTATGCAAAGCAGTCGGAGCCTTGTCTGTGATTTCATGTGAAGCCTCACTACTCTTTATTACATTAATAAGCATAGAGAGGTGTTGGGTTTTCCGAAACATAACTGCACTGGAAGAAATAGATAAGAAACTCTTTGGGCAGAAGTCTGTTATAGTTTTGACATTAATAGTACTTGCAGTTTCCATTGCCCTAGGTGTTGTGCCAACTTTATTGCAAAGTGACAAAATCTATGAAATATCTGAAGTATGTATTGGATTACCATTGGCTTCTACCTTCACAACTGAAAAAGAACATGAAAATATCTCAATATTAAATGCAGAATTGTCAGAAAATATTTCTCTACCATTTGAAAATATAAAGATAACAGGCCAGCAGACAGGGACCTTTTTTTCAATAGGTATTTTTGTGGGATTGAATTCCATCTGCTGTATCATTATTGTAGTGTCTTACATAGTACTTTATGCTGACATCAAAACCACAAAACTTCCCAGCATAAAAATTACCATAAAAATACTCATGAGTTACAGCCTACTTATGTTGACAGTTTTATCATGTTGGATACCAACTATTATCCTAGGGATATTGATACAGAAAGGGCAGATGGAGTTTTCTCCTGTCATATTTGTGTGGTTTGCAGCATTTGTATTGCCAATCAGTTCTGCTGCAAATCCACTTTTGTATTTCCTTCTCAGTCACTTAAAATTTCAAATAAACAAATTTTTGGAAGAGTGTGCAAGACAAAGGCGAAGAAAAAAATGGCAGAAAAAAATAGATGCTGAAAACAATCCAGAAGATGAGTTGTAAGATTGAATTTTTTAACCATGGGGTACAATTTCTTGAAGAATAAACCAACCAAAATACTTTCAAAATAAGTCATACTGAATTTTAGTTCACTAAAAGCAATACAATTATAGCAAAATTTCAATTTCAACATCAAGAAAATGTAGGCATGCATTTGATTAACCCCAGGGACACTACCTGTCTATCTATTGGCATCTAAGCACTATTTTGATTGGTTACTTGAAAGGTAATATCATGTAATGAACAAATCAGAGATACTGTAAGAATGGTTGTATGGTTTACACAGAGAAGCACAATTGTGATTTGTTACTCAAAGGACTATCTCATATTATGTCTTGTAATGAACCAATCAGAGTGATTGTATCATAGGCAGTAGTGCCCAGGGATGTAAACTCCCTTCCTGGCACTACTGCAGGGTTTCCCAACCCTTTTGTCCTGAGACCCCATTTCTTGACACTTAGCTTGCGGCGACCCCCATTACTCAAAGTAATATATTCTCAAAAAGAAATTTGACCAGTCAAGAAAAAATTGAAGGTGTTGTAGAGAGGTACGTCAGTGGCAAGCCTAGTTTTCAAGCCAGGGGAAGGGGCTTGCAACAAGGTTGCCTATATCTACCGGAAGCTCTGAATCTACTGATGACAGCGAAGCAAGGGCAATCCTTAACAAATTTGGTTGTGGCTTTCTAAGGGCAGTGTGCTCTCAATTCCTAAAACAATTGCACACGAAGTGTGCAAAAATACCACTAATTTCATTACAATCGTGTTCATTTTTGGTCTTTGAACAGTCCTGTAAGTGACAATTTTGACTGATTTGCGCGCGGAGCACGTGGAAATTTTATTCAAATACAAATTCAATTGATTAATCAAACACTGCAAAATCAGTTTGGCTTGCTTGACATGACTAATTTCATCATAGTCGAGTTCAATTTTGGTCTTTGAACAGTCCTGTAAGTGACCATTTGTACTGATTTGTGCGGAAATTTTACTAATCAAATACAAATTCAATTGATAAATCAAACACTGCAAAATCAGTTTGGCTTGCTTGACATAGTTAAATTACATTATTTGCCAATTTTGTTCCTGTCTTTTAGACAAGTACTTTCATTTTCATTTAAGTTTGTGACCCCCTTCTTTGGGGTAGCGACCCCCAGGTTGGGAAACTTTGCACTACTGGCTGATTTGCTTCCTTATCGATAGGTTATATGATGTAAATAGTCAAAGATATGGTTAGAAAAACTTCCAAGGTGCATACAACGATATTAGGTCATTCAGAGATATTAGGAAGATTTAGATGCAATGTGCGAGGCATAATTGATTTACAATGTGGAATTCGTTAGTTCATGAATCAACAATCAAAAGAGTTGTCTATTTAGCGTGCCATGTACAGGCATCCCATATGGCATTAAAATCTAAATCTCCCTACTATGAGAAATGTTTAGACAAGGGGTTAAGAAAAGCAATTGATAGGGAAAATTTACTCAAAGAGATGAGTCAAGTTATTTTTCAACTGGATTTCTGCTTTCAATTTAACTAAAAATCATTTACACATTGCATTGATCAATAGTATTTGAATAATTTTTGTCAAAGATTGTTTTCATTTTGTTGTGGTTGTGGGCGTAGCTTTATTACAATCAAGAAGTTTATTATTTCACATTCCTTGTTGTAATTCTATTATCAGGAAAGCTTGTTAGAATTCAACTTACTTTCAATATGGTTGCCGGATGCTGTAATGAATTAAAGGGGGGATGGCCCGATGGTAAGGATATGAATTTTCATCTTAATAGATGGCCTTCAGTCCAACCCCCATCTGTCAAGTTTCGCGCCAATATTCCAATCCGTTTGATGCGAGGAGCATGCTAAAAAAGTGATTTGTTAAGCCAATGAGTATGGTAAAATTAATATTGGTCGACCAAACTGCATGGGGCACATTTTCGCCATAAATTCCAAACCAAAAGTCCTGTTGGCTCTAAGATGTCAAGGCTTAATAAGAAGAAAAATAGTAGCTTTCTTCTTGATTTCACATGTTGACCCTTCCGGGTTAAAAGCTGCAGGCTCTGGGGAAGAGGCTGGGCTATTAGCTGATGGGCCATGGACCTTTAATACTCAAATTTTACTTGATAGATTTTTTCATTTTGTGGGGGGGCGATAGCCTTTTATTGAAAATCACCACAGTTTATATGCACATCCTTGTTGGGAATTCTAATCGCAAAAAAAAAAAAAAAAATTATATTTCCCAATCCTTTTGGGTAATTCTATATCTCAAAAAAGCTTGTTTAGAATTCAACTTTCTTTCAATATTATAATGCGGTCATTGCCCATTAAAAGCAAAGTTTTACTCAAACTTTTTAAGCTCATTTTTGAGCCCAATCATTTTAGTAATTGCGAACATTTCTGACATGATAAGAAAGATCTTGTGATTCTTGAATTCTGAAGTATTATGTTTTATCCCTGCGGAATGATATGTGCACAGTTAAAGTTATAGGAACACTGAAATTCTGAAGCAGGTATTATCCCAAATACTGAATGTGTAAAAGATGTAGGTACAATGAATCTGAATCAGTTTGATCCCTCAGTAAATGATAAGATTAGGTACACTGGAATTGTGAAGCATGTTTTATCCCTCAGTACTGATATATGTACAGTTCAGTAAGTATATAGGTACAACCAATGCTTGGTGGGGAATGGTTTAACAACTCCCTCGATATCCCCATTAAAGGACAAAGTTTTTGAACATGAAATCAAGATGACTTTTGAAGATTTGAATACTAAAGTAATGTTAACTACTACCTCCAGGGGAGGGCGGCAAGAATCCAATTTCAGACGTCGCCTTTGGTTTAAAACGTAAAGCGAAATCTTACAACAAAATTCTGAATTAGTATGTTGTCAAGGAATAATTTTCTTATTCCAATAACTTTGAGTTGTAAGAATCAACTCACTGGAAGGGTTATTTTCTGATTTTTTTTTGTATGAATTACGAACGAGGACGAGGTCGTATTGGGTCTGGGAACACCATGACCGACCCACATCAACGCACCCAATGGTTTTATGGGTTTGCACTCAGCATTGCTGTACTTCTCCTTTTACTTTTTTGGTGAGTTGCTATAATGATGAGGCTTGGCCCCACCCCCGCCCCCGCCTGACTCACCTCATCTTGTGTCAATTTTACAAGTTTATTTTGAGTTACAGGTTTATGATATCTTTGATAAGATTGTAATTTGCTATAAGCCCCTTGCAAAATTAATTCTGGCTTTATGCTTCATACCTGGAAACCTATTATCCTTGGATGTCTTGTACAAATGTAGGTGTATCCTTTATGGAATGAAGCTATAACCCCCTTTACTATAATCTTTTTACAGTTTAAAGGAGAAACCGTACAATTAATAAATATGAAACAATATACGCTATAAAATATTATTGCCACATCATCTGAGTGGTTTTCCTAGAAAAACTGAATAATATCAACCTAACAATGATTTAAAAAACATCTATCTGACCATGTGATATTTAAAAATCCGCGCTATGTATAACGTTTTATGCGAGACGACCGGCACGTTTATGTCATACATGCCATAGGAATACATTATGAAAGCATCAAGTGTGACGATGTATGACGTTACTGTGCCTTCCTTTATTTTTTTTATAGTATCGCATAACACAAGTAATATATCCCATATACAGTAGCGCGAATTCAAATAGCGCATGGTCAGACAAAAATATTTTAATTCGTTTTTATGATTAGCACAGTTCAGTTTACCCATGAAACCACTCCATATGTGGTTAATAATATTGGTTTTATAGCGTTATTGTGTGTTTCTTGGTACAGGTTCTCCTTAAAGTACATAGGTGCACTGCAATATTATGGGATTGATTTTTAACTAAACTTCCATCAATAACCATTGAGGTGGAAGGAGGCTCCTGCAGATCATTTGTAATTAAATATTAATGGTTTCAGAGGTGTTAACGTTTCAGTTGATGGCCATTGAACGCATATGAATCAACGTGTGCTTAAGTGCACTTAGTGGTATGTCAAATAATGCCATTTTCAGGTCGGTGGAGGGACTGCCCAAAATGATGATAGGTCTATTGTGTCGGGCAAGACTGCCAGTTCGCGCCTCATCTGCAGTTCTTTAGACCCCCAGTTTAGGTGTGTGCTTACCATTCTTTATACCCTTGCCCAAAACAACATGTTTGTGGCAAATTTTGCCATTTCTTTCAGCCCATAACCTCTAATTTAGCCTGAAATTGAGTTCCCAAGTCCATTAAATTAGAGTAAAAATGTCAGTTTCTGAAGACTCAACTTTCGTAGTTCTCAAGCCCCAATTTTGCACTGTCATGTCGCACACCCTACCTAACCAAAGTTGAGTCCTCCCCCCCCTGCACTTCAATCATTTTGTGTCGCCTGCCCTAAGCAGGAAGACACATAGTTGTGTCGCCTGCCCTATTGGCAGGAAGACACATAGGGATCACTTTGTCCACTGTATCCTGTTGTTGTCTGTTGATGTCTGTTTGTTGATGTCTGTTGTTGTCTGTTTGTGAAAAAGGTTTAACATTTGCCTGGGGTTTTTTTAAAAAAAAAATTTTTATCCTCATACTTTGATGATGGAAACCAACTTGGATCACAGGTGCAACATGCATCCACATTTTTTGCTGAGGTCACAGGTCACATGCCAAGGTCAAAGGTCATGTGAGGTCAAGTTTGTAAAATAGGCTGAAAATGTAAATTGACCTCATTTGAAAGTTGAAGTTCCAATTGGAACCAAACTTGAAATCATAGGTGCAACATGGGATCCCTCAATTGTTGATGAGGTCCAAGGGCACATATCAAGGGTCAGGTCATGTGAGTCAAGTTGTAAATAGGCTGAAAATGTAAAATTAGTTTCACTGGAACGCAAATTGGTTTAATGGATGTTACATGCAAACCCTCATTTTGTTTAAGAGGCCAAATACTACTTTGTCCAGTACCAATAGCAGACTCTTTGCTTGGATCTGATAAAGACGTATGTAGGCATAATACAGTGGAATGGATGCAGTGTGCATCGGTGGTGTGATGCTTGCATTGCTAAAGGATTACTTTTATGTACAGATCAACAAAAATTGACTACTTCCGCCCTATTTAATGCTGACTAAAAGATTAGCTTTTGTGCCACCCAGTTTTTCAAACATGGGACTGCAGAACTGATTTTGGGATAAATTGGATTGGGTTAGTTTTTTTGTCAGAAACAGGGTTTTTGGAGCTTGATTTTCATCAAGTTTTTGAGGTATTTGAAGAAGCAAAATTTGGGCAAGAACAGATTCTTCATAAAAGGTGGGTCTCTGGAACTTAAAATCATCTTAGTGAAAATGAGGGTCTTATGGGGCAGCACCAGCTCTGGGGCGGCACATACCCTATCACTTCCCAATCTGCGGCCCTCACCCAGCTTCACCCTGCCCTGGACTGAACACACCTACATTGTTTAGCTCTTTATTTCTGGTAAGATTTTTGGCATATAGGTTTATATCACATAGTCGGTGGCTTTTTAGATGGCCGGCACCAAGTGACCACATGTCATTCAGGAACCATTTCAAAAATCCCTGACCTAAGACTAGGCTGGTTTAGACTCATTTTAATGGCTCATGCCAGTCCCCGAATATACACCTGGCACAAAAAGTATCTTGCATTTTTTTCGATCAGTATGTGCCAAAGCAAGACCATTTAGAAACAATTTTTCGAAATATTACAATTTTGTTCCTTATAGTTCTTGCTCTTTCAATTAACACCCCCTCGCTTGTAAAAAAGCGTGCACAAATGGCTGAGATAGAGCGCCCTAAAGACGCAAACATCCCAAACCAAAATTTGCAGTTTTGGGGATTTTTCATGGTCACTGTATATGGTACAACGCAATAATAACGTTGTGTATTGATCTTTGCAACAAAGAGGTTTTCCGACTGAAACGAGCGAGGCAAGCCTACTTGCCAATATTGATTGTGGTACACATGGTTCTTGTCGCCAGTACGCTGCAATCCCCATTGAAAAATCCCAAAACTGCAACTTTTGGTTTGGGGGGTTGGCGTCTTTGGCGTCTATCTCAGCCTTTTCTGCACGTTTTTTTTAGCAAGCCCCAGTTATTAAATGAAAGAGCCATATCTAGGCAACAAATAGCTAATTCGAAAACTTCAAAATGGGTCTGACTTTGGCACAATACTATCGAAAAACATGCCGAGATCTTTTTGTGCAGGTGTAGTAATTGGCCATAGCAGAATTGTTGGGGGAAAATTAAACTTTGTTATCTGTGCGCAACTGCGCATCTGCAAATCCAATGGCTGGTATTCTCAAAGGAGTCTAACTTGACCTGGGTTCAAACTAGGCTCAGTCCTACATGAGTGACCTTTTTCTTTTCCAACATCTATAAAAGTGTGCTTATGGGTGAGAATTCCTCATGGATGGGCTCGATTAGAGAATTTCTCACCTCTGTACCCTTTCATTTCCCATTAATTTTAAAAGAAAGTCCCACTTTTGTAGGAACATAATTCTGGTTTAAACCCAGGTCTAAGTTTAACTCCTTTGAAAGAATATAGTTAAGTGTTTCAAAAATACTGAAATTAAATCGTAATTTTATTTAGGCACAAGAACTTGCTTCTTTCAATTTAAGTTTCAAAGATTTATCATTATAGTGTAAACATATTATACTGTCACATATTTTATCATGTGATAAGCCATGGCCGGGTGATTGCAGTATTTGATTAGTCCAGAAGAAAGCTACAGTACGTATACGTACAGTACGTACATACGTCATAATTTCCCACAATGCAGTGCAACTTGTTAAAAGAAAATACATAGGTTTTTAAACAATTTCACACCCCGGGACGTTTATTTTTATTTCAGTTCTGAGAAGCGCAATCTTCACTACATAGTTTTAAAGCTTACAACAAACATGTGCCGATTTTTGATATCTTTTTTCATAAAAGATATTAATTAGAAAATGAATGATGTCATCAGTGACTTTTTTTCAATAATTAAATTTCAATTTTGTAAATTGATTTGTGGAATTTATAGAATTTTGTTTTATAAATGTTGATGCACTCAGTTTTCTGAAATTTGTATCATTCCTCATCTAAAACTGGAATTTAGTATTTCTTTATAATTTGCTGACGTATGTACTGTACTTGTACGTATACGTACAATTACGCTATCGTCTGCAACTGTTGATATAGCAACCGGTACATAGAGAACTTTTCTCTTCAATTTAATTTTCAAAGATCTTATCATATAGTGGGTAAACACCACTGTCACATGTTTAATTCATGTATAAGCCTTGCCTGGATTGTTGGTTGATATAATACAAACAGATACAAGAGAACCTTCTCTTCAGCAGTGCTACATAATTGATATGCCTGTAAATTATATATGTATATATTGGCAAGCTTTTTTCTTTCATTGTGTGTATATTGTTAATTGATAAAGCAAAAGGATACTGTTAAAAGCAAATAAATCCGTTCACATGTCTGTATGCTGTCATTGTTTTTTTGGTGTCAAATTTTTGGTTATATTTTTGTTTCCTGTCACTTTTGTTTTGTTTGATTCATTATGATCTTAGCTGTATTTTTTATTCACATTACTGATGGTTTGCAAAATATAGGTCTTCCTGTCCAAATTCAATCATTTTTTTCCATTCAATTTCAAACCAGAGAGTCATTTCGTTTTTGGTGATTTGAATGATTTGGTTCCTATGAGATTCATTTCTAACGCAAAAATCCATTCAATATTCTAACATAGTTGCTCAGTTACACATATCCGGCATTCATTATTTTGGTAAGATCATTCAATTTCATAATCTTCCATGAAATGTTGAAAAGTCTATGCAAATTAAGAAACAGATGAGTGTGTAGAATTCAATCTGTTGTTTCAGTCAAATGGGAATATGAGCAATCAAAATCCATAACAGGGATGTCATTGACTGGGCAGCAAAGCAATTGATGGCTACATAGATTTGTTCTCCCCCCCCTCCCCCCCCCCAAGATGGGCCGGTGGACTGGCGGTGTGGGTGAGCAGACTAGGCAGCAAACATTTTAATCCAATCTCTACAGATCTCGAAACCGATTACTCATATTGAACTTCTTAACATTGGCACGGTTTATGACAGGATGGAGTTTCATGTGCTGTCTACTTTTGGACGCAGGTTCTGAATATTAATGAGTTCATGCATATTTTAAAGAAAAAAACATAATCCACTCTACAGACTCACTGATTACTCGATGAACTTCTAATGTGCACAGTGATAGAACATGATGAGATGCGGTTATGATCTGATACTTTTAACAGGTTTTGAATATTAATGCGTTTATTGCATAGTTTGAAGAAAAAAAAGCATTAATCCACGCTACGACTGAACTGATTAGTCAATATAATTCTAACGTTGCCACAGTGATAGAATATGACAAGGTTATGTGCTGTATAGTTGAGAGGAGCCTTCAGATCGCCGAAGAAACTCTGGAACAACACCAAGAGCCTGGTCCCGACAATGTTTCTGCAGAATCAGAAGAATCACTATTCCATGGTCACTGTTAAAATTTGTAACAACTCATAGGACACAAACCAGCTGCTCCTTATTCAAAGCTTCATCATCCTTCTACCAAAGAAAGAAAGGCAACCTCCAACAAAAACCCAAACTACAGAAGATGTTCAGAGGTGCGTATCATCGATGTGTACCTAACATCGATAATAAATTTATCTGTTAAACTTTGCCTGGACCACACAGGATTTATCATTCAACACACTGCAAAGTGAATCAACGAGGTGTTGCTACTCGTGTAAGAACCAAAAGTAGAGTGCACTATGGCAACCCGATGCCCAATCCCCCGCAAAATAAGAAATCCATGGCGAATGGCAGGCGTAATAACTTGAACAACAGTGCTCGTTCGAAAGAGCTGTTCGAGAGCAGGCTAGAGCAGACCTTTATTTCACATGCCGGGCTCTAAACAGCACCCCCTTGGGTTTTTTCTACATATTTATCATTTTGTGTACGTAAATGTTTTAAAAACTCCCATATTTATAAATAATTGGTGTAAGCCGCGCTGGCAGCAAACAGTAAACCAAATCACCAATTTTGATGACTTCATGATTGTCAATCACGTCTGAACCATGTATGCTTTATAAATAGTCATAATAATAACAATGTCTCACGAAGTCTGAGTCTAGCGATTGGCTAAAAAACAATTAGGTATCTTGATGGTAACTCTTAACCAATTAAGATCATTGTAACTAAGTCAGGTCTCTTTGGCGCAAGCACAGTTGCATGGTCTAACTGCAAATGGGCAGCCACATTGAGTGGCGAGAGCCCATGGAAACTGGATAGAGAATCAAGTACGTATGGACATATTTAGCGCCCGGGCGCTTTAAGTCACTCGTTTTAGGGGGGCGTAATTTGACGCAAAATCCCCATAGAAAGCTTACACTACACGCGGTCTACACCGAACTCTAAGCATGGTACGTATCTATAGCATTCACCAATCTTTTGACTTTAAAATATCGGAATTTATTTAATGAAAATGTAGCAGATAGATCCGAGTAAATAATATTTATCGTTTGTCGCTTGTATCGGATGCTTCCCAAGTGAGACACCCTCGTTTATTTTATTACAGCATGATTACAGGTAGTTGTTGCCACGCCCAAGGAAGATTAAACCCAAAACAGTCGCAGATGAAAATATCGGGGGGGGGGGGATCCGGCAGTCTAGCAATAGGTACGCAGCGCACATTACTGCAGGGAAAATGTTCCGGTAAATCTAATGTCGAGCTTGTAATTGTGGGACTTTTATTTTATAACTAGACTTATAAAATATGATAAAGAGCTTTGGCACATTTAAAACAACAAATTATTAACCAAATAACAGGAAATATTTAGTACAAAGGACTCACTTTTCATAAAATGGTAGGACCAAATTAGATTTGCAATGGCAAAATCCCAACTCCGGATTAAAAACACGTGTTTCCAATCTCCACATGTCTGATCTTCAGTTTCTGGAAAGGGCCTGGCGATTTTGTTGTGTGGTATCAACAATGATAACTAGCCTATATCACGCGCCCAGGCGTTCCTCTTTGTATTCGCATTATAACTGCGTAAGATGTGTAATTATTCCCCAGGAATCGTCAATTAATAGGTTATTAGGGTAGAAAACCAAAATGTTGAAATTCATCAGTAAATTGTTCCCCGCCCCTACAAAAATGTAGAACCATAACTTTGCATGGAATGCCGATGGTCAGGTGCAAGATTCATCATGTCTTGTATGTGAAGTCGATAGGGCAGGTCAAGGATAAGTTGAGCGAGATGAAGTTTCAGGTCTACATCAAAACTAAATAGCGTGCACATCTTCAAATTTTAATTTGGAAATTCATAAAACATTATTGGGAAGTTGGATTCATGAATGAGATGCGTGAAGAGGAAACTTTTTTGCATTGTATTTAGGCAGGAAAGTCATGTTCGAATGTTTCATCATGGTTCGTACTAGTATGAGACTAATAATAATAGGACGTCATATGAATGTCGAATGTGATTGGCCAAAGCGATAATACGTGTACGTTCGGGATGCATGATTGACACAGAATTTTGCTGTACATTCCACAATCGGAATAGTATGAGACTCGCAGCAGGTCTCAAAGATGATGTTTACATCAAAAACCCATTCGTGAAAATAACAATGAAAACTATATAAAACGGGGACAGATTGCATTTTTAGAATGGTTTTGGCACACAAATTTGATGCCCAAAAACAGTGTCCCAAAATTTTGAGGCACCGTGCAATGTAACAGTAATTGAATTTCCTAAATTGATCCCCAAAAAAATCTAAAACTACTTCTTTCTTGAGTCTACAAAGCTACTTTGCCTGTCTCCTAATTTGATTGATCTCTCCTTTCCGTTTAAGCCGAACATAAAATGTTGGATAAATTCCCAGAAAATGGACAAACTCGCTGTCGGATGACGTCCGCACCATAGCAAATGCGAGAAGTAGCCCGTATTGAATTTCCTCCAAATATACTTGATATATCGCGCTTGGCTACGGTGTGGATTGATTAAATGTTTGCAGCATTAAATAGCAACCTTGTAAAAAATTAAAATATGCTGAGAAAATATTCCTGAAGATACTTAGTACAAAATACACCAACATCAGAACTCAAAGTGAGGGTTTCAGAAGCACGTGTGAAACCTCTCCAATGGAGGGCGTTTAATTGAGATGATTTGGCAAGTCGGCAAAGGTCAGAGGGGGCCGACGCTTATAAGGGGAGGGGGCTAAAATAGGTCAAATACGGTACAATGATAAAATTCTCAAATGGAACGCTGTATGTTGTATTTCTCAATGAACGGTCAGGTCACTAATGTATGAGCTGATTCATGTGTGTATGCGTAGTACCGATATCCCAATATAAAATAATAAATGTAATTTTTTGTAATCAATAACTGTCAGGTCTGAGTGTAATGAACAATGGTAATAGTCGTCGCTAGGATACAATAAAATGGCGACAGGATCGCGACCCTTACCTACGTCACCACTAAACTTGCGCTTGTTGATAAGCCTGTTCACACGGGCCGTAAACAATTGACGATCAATGAGTAAACTTAAAGACACTATCAGTTGAAGTGATTGAAATATTTGAATTTGCCAGGAATAGCTTCAATGTTAAGAATAAGTCTGTAGAACATTCTATGAAGTTACCTTTCCGGCTGTAGAATGACAGAAAAGTAAGAAAACTGCAGTGTCAAGATACGATCGCATTCAATTACGTTGTTGTAGTAAGTATAATGATTAAAATCTCTGATTCTGCCTTATAGGTTGATTCTGGTCTTATTCATTGCAGGGTCTGTTAGGTAACTGACAGATGTCCATAAAACGATACAATCAAACTAAAATTATGAAAAAAATAAACCTGTTCATTTTTGCCAGATATTTTGACTTTATTGTAGACCAAGATCCTAAGCTAAATCCTCGCTTTTATTCCATTCAATTTGAAGGACCCTAAGCGGAGATAATGTCAGTTGAACACAAAGGATCAAAATACCAATGGCCAGTTTCACCTGAAGGTTCAAGAAAACTTAAAGGTTATAAGGCGTGTAGCATCAATTGTGGGATTAAAATCCTTTTCAAACAAAATATTATTTTGTACAGATCAGAGTGATATTATATTATTTTCAGGGGAAAGCACCCGAAATTAGTCTGTTGTGGGTGATGAAATGAGGCCTCACTTTCAGGGGGGACAATATTCATGAAATTCTTGGAAATTTGCGCGAATTTGACTGCTTGAAAAACTAATGTAACAGTCTTCAAAGTTGTGACGGACAAATGTGGGGCAACGCTTCTACTGGGGAGAGGGACAATTACCCTCCCTATTCTCCAACTGCCTCCGAAGATGCCAGGGAGGAATTGATGAAGAAAAGCAGCAGAGTTGGTAACCAAAAAGAGCAATAAATGAAAGGATGGTTGTGTTCAAAGGTATCTGTTTACTTTCAACAATGGGGTGTTTTATGGTTCGTGCCTTCTGCTGAAACCTGGGAGTAAGCTGAGATAACAAGATGTTTGGATTGAAATTTCTAATGCTTAATGTACTTATTAGCAATTGCGCATTATACGTTATAAATTATCGTTATATCACAAGAGACAGCACTTTTATACGACTTTTATTTTAATTTTCATAAAGATGTTTGAAGATGATTTTCAATGGCAACTTTGTTTGTATCAGAATAGCGCGAACTGGCCCAACCACTTTTCAACGTCTAGATAATTAGCCATAACTCCTGAAACCAGACCTCCGAATTACACAAACTAAAAATCTCATAAAGCTGGTTGGATGGAACCACTCCTTAATAAAGAATGATCAGTAATAAAACTTAGTGAGATAAACCTATATTTTGGCCAAAAAATAAATCTTTGAGGTATAGTTTTTTTTGGGACAGGTCTTTACTTGTTACATCCATTCAAAAATTGATCTTTTGAGATTTTGTCGATTTGTTTGATTTAGCCCAAATCACGGATCGGTGTCTTTATAAAACCAAGAGTGCGTTCGCACAGGCAATAACTACAAAAAATAAAACTACGATGTAAACTGTAGTTTACCCATCCCTGTTGAACATGCCCTAGACGAATCACACTGTCCCCACTGGCTTCTAACAGCTAACACAATGCTGCTCAACAGAATCACTCTCACATAGCCCCATTCTCAGACTAAACCAGAATGTTTTTTTCACCAAGGCAGATCACACTACCTCATATGCTGCTCTTGGAAGTATCATAAAGAGTGGGAGAATTTCCAAGAGAAAGTGTTTAATTGTGTGTTGTAGATTTCCGCAAGGCTCTTTGAAAGATGGTGACACAGGGGTTTACTCTGCCAGTGGCGTAACCAGCGTTGGGGGCAGGTGGGGGGGCGCAATCCCCCCCAAATGGAACCCTGCCCCACCGCAGCCCCCCAAATGAACTGACTCTTTTGTATTAACAGTGTCCTCTTGAGAAGGACTCCAAATTATCCCCCTCAAAAATGCCTTGGCACCCCTTCTGCCCCCCCATTTGCAAAGTCTGGTTACGCCACTGAATGCTGCATATTCTTACCAACTACGGTGTCCCAGACGAGACTGTCAAATCCGCATTGCCATGTATGATAACCCATCTTGCTTTGTGGGGGGTGGCAGACCATGGATGGGTCACAAAGAGTTCATGAACAACTATTGATCCTCCAAGGAGATAATCTTGCTCCCTATCTCATTGTAATCGTGGTTGATTACATCCTCAGACAGATTCCGTGACATCATGAACGACAAGGTACTCGCATCAACCCAGCATTCTAGATGTCACCAAAGTCAGCATCTCACAGACCTAACACCTCTGTCAGATGATCTGACTTTTTAGTGCAGTGATGGCTCAGATTCATACTTGGTATGCATACATTGAGACCAAGGGGTCTTTATGTGGGTACCAGTGATGTCAAGGTACATTCAGGGGTCACTTATGGTCATTATATTGCTCTACACTATTCTTTAACAACATATCAATGACCTATTTGGAACCGTTGTCCAATTTTTATTCTGTTTGTATTCCATGTACATGGCAACAACTTGACTATACAGTCAGTTTTGGCTATGCCTCATTTCAAGTCAGACATTTAGGCTCATCAACTGAATGCATAATGTATGAGGCCAAAAATAGAATTCCTGTGCAAACTCCGCTCAGTTGTTGGCACTTATTTCATCAAAACAAGTAATTATTAGGCAAGGCAAATGGCCTTGCATTTCATGATTAAAATGTATGATTTAAGCATTTATGCCTATTTTTTTTCATCGGCAAGAATTGCAGACCTTGCGGTGCCAGACCTCTTTTTCTGGGGGGAAAACAGGTGGCAAAGTGAAATCTTGGGGGGGTGCAAAAGTGAGATTCTGGGGGGCAAAATATGGAAATTTTTGAACCAATTTTGGCCCAAAATCGCTGATTTGTTTGGCCCCAAATCGCCGAATTTGCCAAAAATCCTCCTTTTTCTTTCGCCGGGGGGGGGGGGGGGGAACTCGGTTTAGAAGAGACCTAATAATACTTTCTGCCGGTCTGTTTAAAAAACTTGTGGGCAAGTTATCTGGAGTTCCGTAACGCATATAATGATGTAACTTTTTGAAGTAATGGTCTGAAGATTTCTCGACATGATTAGATTTATTGTGCAAAATATGCTAATACGTATCTTAGTTTGCATAATTTATGAACAATTTCAGATTTAGAAGGTTTGTGAGCCGTTATCTGGGTTCAAAGTCATATACAATGTAATTTGGTGGGGAAGAAAGCATGTTGTGAGTTTTCAACCTGAGTAGATTTTGGCATAAATCTGCAAATTCAGTAGTCCATCCTGGATGCAATAGCAATTAATATGCATAATTAATGTATCTTTTAAACGGTAAATTTGATTATGCAAATTACCCTGTCTCTACATTAAATTGCGATATGTCATGCATCTTTTTGGTGATTTCAAAGTGCATGAAAGCTATGGGCAGGTTAGGTATGTCAAAGACTAATCACCTATTTTAATTTGCTGTATCACTAAAACATAAATCAGATATGCAAATTTTCCTTTGCCACATATGCATATTTTGGTGGTTTGTTTGTGAATTATCCTGGTTAGGTAGGCAACTGAGCTAATTAAATATGCCATGATTGCTGTATAGCTCAAATGAATACATCCTTTGCAAGGGAGGGCAGCTGGTGTCTGGCTTACCCACTCGCATTTCACCAATGCGGCCCGGGTTCAATCCCCTGTGGATCCTGTGTCGTAAGTGAATTTGGTTGCCGATCCATCCCGTCCTCGCAGGTTTTTCTCCGAGTACTTCGTTTCCTCCGCCTCTAATCAGACTTCTTCCATAAACCCTTCCATTGTCGTTTCTGGATATACTCGTTGTGTGATCGGCGCCCTCAGCACTTCGGTGGATTTGTCACGCATTATAAGAAATATTATTAAGAAATCTGAGCATTGGTTAAATTTTACCCCAGGAATGACCTTGAACCGTTCTGGGCTAGAGTGCTTTAACTAAAGTTGGAACCTAGGCAAATATAAAAAAACTTTTTCCTAAGTCTTATAAGGAGACAAACAGTTAATGTACTTAAAACACCATTTGACTTAAGTTTTCAATTTTTCCCTGTTGTAACATTTCCCCCTTGAAGAAGGTGAAGCAGTGTGAAAATTTGAACCCCATATTTTCTGATAGTCTGGTCAATATTGAATGCAAAATAGCAAAGAAAATCCAATATTTTTTTTTTTTTTTTTAACACAAAAACTCCTACGGGAACTGTTTCATTGACAACCCAACCACACATAACTAATACTGTTAAATATAGTATATAAATTTCAAAAATGTTTATTACAAACCTGAAATTGCGGCACTGTTTAGAGTATTTTTGGTGGGAGACACTCTGTGCAAGCACCAAGGTTTATAGAGTTACACTTTTGTCCACACTGCCTTTGCTACTTGTGCGTTAAGCAAAGCGTAAAATGAGGCAGACTTGTGGTTGGCAAGAACCGCCTTGTTTTAAAATTGCTTCTTGTCTTTTATATGCAATCGCATTCTTTCATTCTTTCCCTTGTATTCTCACATACCCCAGGGGCCTGTTCCCCAAACCTGTGTGTAAACTCTACATTGTACGAACTCAGGCATATGTCCTACATAAAACTTATCATACCAGAAACCACTGTGTATGTTTTCATACACATGCTTTCGGCAAATTGGCCACTCAGGCATGACATAGTATGCACATAGATTTCGACTCAGTTTCGGAACGTACCCAACACAGAATCCATGTTTTGGACAGTATATAATGATGCTACAACTAATAATTTCATGAGCACAAAGCACCCTTGAATTATAAGGTGTTAGGGGCAGTAAGAACTGATTCTTTAACGAGCGTTAAAATGTAGCATTTGACTTCCGGGAGGTCGGGGGGGGGGGTCTTAGTCATACTCAAATAGTTCCTATAAGGTCGGAAGTGATTATGGAATTTCTCCTCGCTCCCACACATTGCATAGAATATGCAGGTATATGCAATGGGTGCCCGGCGCCTCATTGTTCGGAGAGTCATGTAAAGCTGTTGGTCCCGTGTGTCAGTGGAATCAATCCTGAGCACGTAAAAAGTTGCAGACCTCATCGAAAAGAGTAGGGGATCATCCCGGGTCTGTTACCTGCACTCATCGCTCTAGGAACCAGAGTCCTCTAGTGTGATGCGGGAACCCGCTTAACTGGAGGTTAAATTGATCCAGATCCAGATGGCATCTTAATACAACACACTCATTTCTCTGAATCATCTAAATTAAGTCCGAATTGGCATGTAAATTCTGCTGAAATGAAAGTGATACCCTGTTATTACCCTTGACGCATATGTTAATAAGTGATCAAGCTTTACTTAGTTACTTCTTAGTAATTGTATTTCTTGGTAATTGATTATGAGTTATAGCCAATTTTATTGTTACCTTCCTATGTATTTCATTGTTCTGATTGCACTATAATCACTAGATCTCTGGACCCATAAGTCAATTTCAACAAAATAAAGCCAAAAAAATTGCATATAAACTGAAATTATTAAACTGAATTTTGATTTTGCATGACAAATTACTCAATTTGTACATATTATGTAAGTGTTTACATTGCATGCTTTAACATGTGCAACCTTTCGTGTATGCTGTAGAAGAAACTGACATTTTTTCCAACCATGTTCAACTGGCATTTTTTGCATGCAATGTAGTTTGTAACACTCATTAAAATATTTTATAAGATAATATGGACCGTTATAGCTTTAAAATTCAGTGATGTTAATCAGGCCATAATGTTCTTATGTAATTTTGTAAAAAATATGTTGCTGTTTAAAGCAAACCTGCTTCAACATGAGTGATTTTGAAGGCAACACTGACATTTTTGGTAACCATGTAGTTCTCAACACTTAATTTTTGAAATCTTTGTAGGATATATCGTCATGTGATTACAAGAAGGTCTTAAGTGCAATAGCTACCATTTGTCAGAAATTCCCATCAAACATACTATTATGTATGCATTCCAAGCTTTGGTCAGTGACTCTTGAAAAGGTTCTTCAGGTAACACAGTCACCTGAAAACCATTTTAAGAGCCACTGAGTGACATTGACTCAAGGAAAGATTTATCCTAAATCATAATAGCATGCGGTAGTTTTTGACCACCACCCATGCTCCAGGAGCAGGTCTCCCTCACCAACCTCAAAGGGCAGCTATTATTTTTTCTTATCTTTTTTGGACTTTCCCTCTAACCTGAAAAAATAATGAAAATTTTATATATTTTAAATATATAAAGGCAGTAGCGAGATACGAACCCAAGACCACTGTATGATGAGGTTAATTACCTAACCACAAGACCAGCGAGGATTGGTGTGCCAGATTTGCAATTCTAATCCTTGATAACATTTACGGAATAAATCGCTACTATTATTGTGGTCAGCAATCAATATAATGAATAGCTCCGCTCTGGAACGGTTGCCACAATCCATGCTCCAGGAGCATGGGTGGTGGTGGTCAAAATCTCACACTTGCAATCATAATACATGGCAGCACTCCGATGTATCACATGGCAGCTATTGCACTTACGACCTTGTTGCAGTCACACACAGATATGGACCATTATACATTCAGTCAGCAGAATAGTTCAGGTGGTTACATGATACTAAGGCCAACGACCCCTGACTAAAGAGAGGAGGGAGGCAAAATGTGAATGTACACAGAAATCCCCAGAGTCAGAGATTATCTCTTACAGCCCCTCGGGTTGTGGCATATTTCCGCTATTATGCTGCACAAAAGCTGCAAAACTTTCATAGAATTAGAGTGTTGGTTGTTATTCTTCTATCAACTTAAAAGAATTTAAGTCTGCTCGGTTTACTAAATATCCTACAGACATGATTGTTATTTTTCCCCCAGACGTCTTGAATCATTCGTAAAAACATGTTATGATATGCTGTGTCAACAGATATTGTTGAAATAGTTGACCATGTCACATCGCAGGCCTATTTGGCAGTTCAAAATTCAACCAGACAAGGAATTGAATTACCCCTTTTCCAACAAAATGAAAGGAAAGTTGCTCTGAGAACATTCTTAGTAATGTGCAATGTGACATTCTTTGAGAAACAGGAGCAAATAATTAGGAAGAATTTCATAGCATGTTTGAAAAAGTTTTGGTTTCATTTACCTGTAGTAACTTAAACCTTTAACAGAACCAAACATCCAAAAACGTCAATGCACTGAGTGAGAAAAAATGCACTAAGTCCCAGATGTAGCAATTGCATCATCAACAGGCCTTCATTTATGAAAATAAGAGGAGCTCTGTTAATAATTCTCCTGGGTTCATTTAGGAGCTCAACAAGGGGCTCAATTTATTATATGTCATAACAAAAACAAAGGCCTTTCAAGTAATAAGGAGCTCAATTTTTTGAGCTCCTGAAAGACTGTTCACGAGAGCTGTAGGAGCTCCGGAGCAATAGCTCTCCTCAGAAATGAAGGTCTGCATCAAACAAAATTATTGTAGCATGGTATCCCCGGTCATGGGCAGATTCGAGACTGACCCGAATTTGTGACTTTTCTCCTTCCCCTCTTCTGTCATTCCTTCACACTCTCCTAGAAACAGATGTGCCATTATCATTAACGCAAGTTACTAAAGAACTTTGTAAATGCAGTTTTAGAACAAATTGTTTGCACATAAAGTTATCCTGTATTTATGTCTTGCAAGGGTTAATGATGTTGAAATACTCTGGCAATCATAATGATGTACCCCCATAATATGGAATAAATCATAAGGAGCTCTTTGTGATACTAACATGATGTTTACCTTAAATAGCTCCCTTATTCTTTATTTTTTAAAATCAATCATTTATTTTTTGTTCATGCACAAATGCAGCAAAATGCAAATGATGATGAAATAATGAGTAATATTTAGTACAGTGAAAAAAGAACAATAGGATTGAGAAAGATCCCATGAATAAGTGTAATTATAAAAGCATCTTATGAGAGAAACTGAAATAAAATCTATATGGTTAGGCAAAAAAGGCATGGGGCGCGATCTAGGGAGGGGGCGGAGGGGGCGCGCGCGCCTCCGGTAATTAACAATCTTTCAAAATCAGCCCATGTTTGGACAGTTTTAGCTTTCAGCCCCCGTATTTTGACGTTTTTTCAAATCCTGGATCCGCCCTGAAAGAATCCAATACTTTAACAGCACTGTATCATTAAAAAAGGCAAATGGAATTACAAAGAGACTTGCTGTACCAGTGATGACCTAGGTCACTGCTGAATAACTGGCGTGAGGGTGGCAGAGACCTCGCAAATATTAAACAAAAACTAATTAATAATATCATACAAGGAAAAGATACATGGAACAAAATAACATGACAATACCAAAATATTGACAAAAGAACCAAAAACACCAAAACAGAACAAGTACACAACCCGAACTTTTTGAAAAAAAGAATAAAGGAAGATATAAGTTTGACAGTCTGAAGAAAAGAAAAGAGATATCTGAATTAGAGGAATGAACAGCACCATCTGAGCTATCATTGCTTTTTTCATGTTGGTTTTTAATGAAGTAAGAGAGGGGCAGGTTTTTAGTTTGTTTTATTCCATATTAGGCCCTGCACACTTGATTTTTTTTCTTGTTGAAATTTTTAATTTACGACGATGAGAATTCATTATTTCATTATTTTTGTCAATTCATTATTGACTTTCATTGGACATTAACACCTAAGTTTCAGCGATTTGCATAGAAAAAAAAGCAACACTTCCTGTAAAATTGCTCCTCTGTTTTCCTACTAACGACTAAATGCATCAAACATCTATTCTGAAGAAATTGGCAGAGACTGCAGGGGGCCCGATTTTTTTCCATACCCCCATCCCCCCACCTACCCCAAGTCCCTCTTCCCTCCTACCATCTTGGGGGGGGGGAGCGACAAAAATACCACCAATATCTGTATTACCAACTTGGCCAATCATTCAGCTTACATTGTTGATGTTTTTTTGTGTCCTGTCCCCTCACCAAATAAATCATGATTTCCACATATCTCTAACCCCCCTCCTCCCCCAAAATATTTCCTCAGTTTGCACTAATATCCACCAATAATTTATGATTGAGACCAGCCTGAACAGATTGATACAGAGGGTAATTATACCATGCATTGTGAGACAAGTTATTTCTGTGGGATCACAGGACAAAAAGCTACAAAAACAAGCACTTTTCAAAGAGGAAATTTGGTGTACATATGGTCTGGACATGTAGCTGGAATTGTGATATTGATCATCTCTTCTTGAATATCAGTCAAAGAGTTGGTGATCTGTATGGTGAATAAAACTGATTACTGTTTTTTTTTTCATTCTAATGAAACCTTTGACTCATTTGAGTACAATTCACACTAGATATAGGCCTATTTTATCACCAAGTGTGGGCAGTTAAACATATACCAGAATATGAATATTAAGCCTATACCAGAATATGAATATAAATATCCTTGTCTGCCTGGAGAACTAAGTAGTTAAAGGGGCTTGTTCCGATCGTCTTTGGGATTAACCGGAAGTAGTATAAATTTTGATATCAGATGAAAGGCCGTATTTTTCTCATTGTTGTCCTGAAATTTCAGCTTTCAAATCCATTTCTTTCTCAAGATGTAGATAAAAAACTACCGTTTTAGTGGTTAACCATCAATATTAGCACAGTAGTGAATAGGGCGTTGCACTGTGCATTATCGCGTCTAGCATCAAAACCGCAAGTCTGTTTCCCATGGTACTTAATAGTCAGTGTGTACAAGTGTCAGGCTCTCATATCAAGTAGAGAACACGATAGACAAAAATCGGAACAAGCACCTTTAAAATTTCTATACCAGAATATGTTGTTTTATCCATTTTTTGCAGTGAGTGCTGCCACATGAGAAACTAATAATTCAACTTGATTTTTGGATTATAATTATAATAACTGACAGATGACCTTCACCCTGACTTCCAAGTCTGGTAGTATACCACCTGCAATCTACTGTAAACTGAGCCTGATAGTAGGACAGCCCACAGTGACCTGTCACTGATTGATTTGAGTCCCATATGGATTAGAGAGAGAGGAAAAAACTTAATGGAAATTCTAGTTATTTACAAATAATGAATTATTACAAAATAATGAATTATTTGACCCGGCAGCCAATTCCGACCCAGCCGGCAACAAGAAACTAAAAATCAAGTGTGCAGGGCCTTATGGGGCTATATCAGGATATTGCGGCCAATACTTCGAAATGTGATATATTGATTTGGAAACATTTGTTATTTTACAGTGCAGATGAATTGACCGCCATTACAGAGTAGCAGTTCACACTTGAAATAACTATTTCACAGTCTTCTACAAAGCTCAGCATAGGGTAAAATGCCTTGACTACTACAAACCTGGCTCCCAAGAATGTCAGCTAACACTATAAGCTAGTAAAATCTCAATTCCCTTGGACAGTTCGGTAGCTTTCATTGACCAATGTATTTAGAAAATACACCCCTTGGTTTTTGATTATAATACATGATACCCAGATCACACAAAGTAAGTTCATGTCAATGCATGTATAAGTACAACCCACTGAACTGTGTCCTTGGTGGATGAGCATGTATTGTAACTCAAAGTGTTACTTCCTTGTTCTCATTTTAATATAGAGATTCAAAGAATCCTGTCCAAGTGATCTTTCAATTTACCAATTTTAAATCTCAGACTGAAAAACATATATAAAATACTCATGACCCCGTTTTGAAAATTGGTGTCACACACCCATCATATAATGAGTGTGTACCCCCCCCCCCCCCGAGGTATTGCTAATTAAGGTAATAGTTTTTATACCTAAGGTAATTATTTTGAAAATATCTGGATGGGAGGACTTGTAGTACACATAACTAATAGGCATTTTTCTATTGAGCAATATTTTCTGGATTAAACTGGGAAAAGGATTGAAACTGGTTAATAATAGAAAATGACCTTTCTGGTATTTGCTACTTTTTACCAGGGAAATTCTCTCTCTGGCAAACATCCTTGGTTTGGAAGGATTTCTACCCGAAAACATACTGGATCACATCAATAGAATAAGACCCTGCTCTGCATCAGTGCGCATGCAGTAGAGAACCCAGAAATTGGCTGGGGTCACTGAAGCAACGGCGCAGCTTGCAATTCAGATGTGGTCATCAGTAGCGTACCGAAGCAGTCGACCCAGAGGGGGCAAATTTCCAAGTCGTCCCACCAGAGGGGGCAAAATTTGTAAATCGTCCCGGTGATTTCCTCGAACTTGACAAAATGCGCGCGTAGCGTGAGAAAATTGTCGAATTTACTTTAATTTTGCCCAAATTTGGCCTGAAATTGCTTGAAATTCCCCGAAAAAGATGGATAAAAATGCACATTTTGGTCCATATCGTCCCGCTTTTTTGAGCCAGAGGGGGCAACTTGCCCCCCCTGCCCCCCCCCCCCCCCAGTTTTTTTTTTTTTTTTTTTTTTTTCGCTATTCCCGGGGTCAGTCCACAATGCGATATTGACCCTTGAGTGATCTCTACCCCGCAAATTTCACTTAAGTCACTGAAGTCGGCTATTTTCCCGATTGCTTGCTCCAGTAGAAAGTAACTGCTCTCCACTATCGTACACTATTTGCCGGGGAAATATCTCACCGGTAAAATGCTATATGATACACTGAGGGGAGAGAGAGAGAGAGGATCTGAGCAGTACAGGTTTTAAATATGCATGAAAGTGTAGTCCCTTCAAGCGGATTTAATGAAAAATGTAACATGGGAAATAAATGAATTACTCGTGGGTATTTTGTTACAAGGTGTCCATAATCTCACATGATTTGTATAAATTCAATGTTCTGTCATGTCATCCTCATGTTTTTTGCTCAAATTGTGTGACATTTTACAACTGCACCTCATCTGGAGAAAGTTGTAAATAAGCTAGAGAATACAGGCATTGATTTCATTTCTATTGTTACATATTCCTGTTGTGTAATAACTTTTGTCAGAAATGGGAAGTATTATAGTTGTAACATTAATCAATAACTAATTCAGTTTGGTGTCCACTCATATTGATCAATTTTGTTGTGCAATTCTCTACTAGACTACCTATTTTGACAAAACCATTTTGGATTTGCACTGTTTTATTACCTTATAGTTGAAGTATTGTTTTCTTTGACTGTCAGTCAGGGATTTTATCAAGCATAAAATTGCACAACAATGTTTAAAGAAATATACAGCTTCCATTAATCTCTGTATTACTTAATCCACAATATTTAATTAGAAAATTTGCATAATCCCTGACTCACTTATATTTTATGTTCTGTTTGGGGATACACATTTTCTGTATTTTTATCAATTTTCTCTTATTTTTATCCCAAATGTTTCATTTTTACACTCTACACCTCAATATTTCACTTTTCCACATTCACTATAAGCTACTATTTTCCTTAATAGGGATTTGATTTCTTTTAAATATTTTCCTCACACCACATTTTACTTTTATTTTCTGTATAACCACTTGGGCCAAGGTCTTTAATATGCCCCAGCATACGGAATAAAGCACAAGCTTGACAAGGCAGCTTTCAATGTGCAATGCATAAATGTGCACATTGAAAGCTGCCTTGTGCTTTATTCCCTATGCGGGGCATATTAGATACCTTGGCCATTACGGGTATTGCTTTTTCAAAAAATTATATTCTTTTTTCAATTTTCACATCTAAACATGTCACAAATATCTGCAAATTTATCACATATTGTATTATTATGCTGATTTCACTTCAGAGCTGTCCACTAAATTTTCAAGCACTAATCAATTTTGGCACTGCAAACTTCCACCATTCACATTGTGTAGTTACCACACACACTAACACACTGTGCTCTTATTGGCCCATAGTTTCCTTATACTAAGTCCATGCCAGGATCCTACGATATCGCAAGTCATCCGTGGCACTCTTTAGAATTCAAACCTTTATATGAAAAATCTACCTAGAGAGTAACTATTTGCTAGTCCGTTGAGAAGGTCCTCACTTCCTCAATTACCTAGCCAATGAGCATGGCAGCGCTCTGCACGCTCAATGGCTAGGGCACTGGGGAAGCGAGAGTACTTCTTGACAGACTACATTTGCATACATACGCCATGCGTGCATCATACATCTTGGTGGCATGGGATCGGGCGATGGGTGTGCTTTCTGGCTATGCTGGTGGACCGCAGGAATGTTCAGGATTTTAAAACGATTTCTGTTCAAAAGTAAGCTAAGTTTGCCAAAATTCAGGGAAAATTATGTAAAGAAAAATTTTTGTGTCGCCTTCCTTAAGGCAGGAAGACACATAGGGATCACTATGTCCACTGTAGTTGTCGGTTGTTGTTGTCTATAAAAAGGGTTAACATTTGCCTGTAATATCCACATACTTTAATGGATTTAAACCAAAGGTGGGTCACAGGTGCAACATGGCATCCCCCATTTGTTGATGAGGTCAAAGGTCACACAGCAAGGTCAAATGTCACATAGCAAGGTCAAAGGTCACATAGCAAGGTCAAATGTCACATCGCAAGGTCAAAGGTCACATAGCAAGGTCAAAGGTCATGTGAGGTCAAGTTGTAAGATAGGTTGAAAATGTAAAATTGACTTCAATTAAAAAGTTGACGTTCAATTGGAACCAAACTTGAGTCATAGATGCAACATGGGGTCCCTCATTTGTTGATGAGGTTAAAATTGACCTCATTTGAAAAGTTGAAGTTCAATTGGAACCAAACTTGGTTTATGGAGTTTACATCCAAACCCTCATTTTTTTAGGTCAAAGGTCACATCAAGGTCAAAGGTCATGTGAAGCCTATCATTCACAAACCTGAAAAAGAACTTCTTTTACATACCAGTTTTTAGTAGTTTTGTGACCCATAATATCTATACCAGAAAGCCTGAAGAAGTGCTACCCTTTCCAGGTGCACATCCCCTTCCCCTCCTTTCCACTAATATACCCCAGGCACAATACATTCCAACTGTTAAAGGGCGGTGACCCAATCATGGTCCGATTTTTCATATTATGTTTTCTCCCTCAGATGGAAGCATATCACCAAAAACATGAATACAAATTTTTGAGTTCAATATGTCCTGCCGTTTTGATAGCAAGGGCAAAAATGTGTACTCAATTGGCCCATAAGACAGTGTGTGCATTAATTAATGTGGTCGACCACATTTGGAAACATTTTTGTTCATAACACCAACACCAGCGTATCCAGACCTGGCATTTTAAGGTGGACCCTGGGGGCGGAAGGACCTCTTATAGCTGAAAATATGCTGATTTGGCATGTTTTGTCATGAACCCCAGGGATGCACACCCCCATGAGCACCCCCAATATATGCCACTGACCAAAAGGAGACATTTCCTGGGCATAAATTTCACTGGGGTATAAATATACACTTTCTTCTGAAACCAAAATTCAAATTTTGATGGAGTAAAGTGGGAAGATGAGGTTGCTGATTGGGTCACTGACCTTTAACTATTGTCTTTAATCACATGCTTGCAAGCCAATCATATTCACCAATGTTTCGCACTGTAATTTCCTTCAATTGAAAGTAAAATCACTGACTTCAAAAAAGGGCAGTTTACTTGTGATTATGCCATAACACCATTAAAATAGAAAGTTTTTCTTTCATGTCCATGCCAGTTATGCACACCTTCATATCAGTATTAATGAAAACTAGGCGGTCCCCGGGTTTCACGATCACCTGGGTTTCGCGATCACCTGACCCCTGATGACCTTGTCTTTAGGTTGAAAATTTTTGGCATCATCAATCGCCCCCGCCCACCAAGTTTCGTCTGGATACACCAAAGTTTACCCAATTTGACCTCCTTTGACCTTGAATGACCCCTGATGACCTTGTTGTGACTTAATATTGTTGGCATCAACAATCAACCCCACCCTCCAAGTTTCATATCCAATTGTCCATACACCAACATTTACTCCATTTGACCTTCTTTGACCTTGAACGACCCCTAATGACCTTGTCGGCATCAACAATCGACCCCACCCTCAAGTTTCATGTCCATACACCAAGAAGACGAAGACCTGAAAAACGAAAACCTAACCAAACTGGAGATAGATACATACGGACATGCGGGCTATCGCAAAATTCCCCGTTTGTACAAGTTTGTTTATATTGATAGCAAATTCACTGACAACATTGTAATGGAAAGTTTTTTCCTGCCTTATTGGTTACACCTCGTGACAGTATTAAAAGAGAAAGTGGTCTTTTTTCTTGGTAATATTATCAATGACAATATTAAAAGAGTACATCATGTTTGTACAGATTTATCTTTATTTTCATATCATACCATGTCAATATGAAAGTTTTTTTGGCTTATTAGTTAATTGGTACATCTCGTGACAGTATTAAAGAAGGAAATAATATTTTTTTCTTGGTAATATTGTGAATGACAATATTAAAAAAGAAAGTTATCTTCATGTTTATAAAGGTTAATATTAATATATCAATGACAATGTTGAAATGGAAAGTTTTCCGGGTTCGAGACCGTGTATTTTTCGTCTTTATTTAATTCTGTGGTCGCCAGTTTCTCCGTGCTTCTATACTACGTGAATAAAAAAAAATTGTGCAAGGATGAAAGATGATCTTGACCTTAATGCAATCACTATATCATAGGTTTGTTGTTGTTTTTACAAAACACATTTGATATACTTCCAAATGTTGAAAAAATGAAAGAAATCGATTAAAAAATAAGCCAGATATGACCGATTTTGTAAACACACCCCTTTTTTCGCCATTCCTATGGGATTTACACACATTAAACTTGTGTTTGTGAGAATGTATGCAATATCAATATCATGATACCTTTGTCAACCTAATGCTACATTTTCTTGATTATTTCACCTACGGATTAATCAATGAATTTATTTATACCAATGTGCCAACTGATATGACGAATCCAAACACCAATTCACCTGTTGCAGAGCAAGAAAACAAGATCTTTCCATTGTTTAGGATATTGCAAAGAGTTTAGTTCCTTATTGGCTACATGTATACCTAGATTACAGTAGTAGTAGTGTTGAAACCCTTTTCATATACACATCAAGATTAATTGGGTGAGATTTTGTGTGAACATTAAATTCTTTTTGAAGATCAATGAAGGAGATCATGGCTATTCATATCAATTAAACAAAAATACATGGGTCATCATTACTTTCATAATGCTCTGCCCCGTATATCGTACATTAACGTATTCTTGCTTAACTGTACAAATCCCATTGGAATGGAGGAAAAAGAGGTGTGCTTACAAAATTAGTCATATCTGGCTTATTTTTTCAACATTTGGAAGTATATTAGATTTGCTTTATTAAAACAACAACAAATCTATGATTCAGTGATTTTATCAAGGTGAAGTTCATCTGCAACCCTTGCACAATTTTTTTTTTTGATTCACGTAGTATAATATTTACCAAGTTACTTTCTCGGGTTGTATCATTTACTTGATCCTCGCGTGCATTGAATTGAGTTTCGCTTTGTCATAGATTCTGCTAGAATCACGCATATAAGGCCCTCACATTCTAAAATATATACTATAACTTGTGACAGTATTAAAAAAGAAAGTAGTCTTCAAAAAAGTTCAAGTTAAAATTTAAGTAATATTATGAGTAATCTGTAAAAGTGAATGCTCTATTTGTAATGGAAACACACACAAACCTACTTACATCTTTATCTGTTACCTTGAATGAAATGCAGTAATCTATATTAAATTTCCTTTAATTTGATACCAAACCCCATATACTTTGACTCCCTGGCTATCATTTTGACCACAACAATTTCTTCCAAAATACTCATTAGTGGAAGTGTAGTTTTAGTCAAGTAATTTCAAAGATGCCTAGCTTTATTACATGAAAACTGCAATTGTTACCATTTTCTGATCAAAATTGGGTGTTTTGCAATAAATAACCACAATTGTTTTATCTAATCCTTGGCTGTTTAACCTTTTAATGTAAACATACACAGGCAGATTCAGGCGCGGATCGAGGGAGGGGGCTCGCACCTCCCTGTAATTCTGCAAATTCTTGCAAAATCAGCCCATTATGGACAAGTTACAGCCTTTCAGCCCCCCGGTAATTTTGACGTTTTTCAAATCCTGGATCCACCCCTGAGATTCCTCACGTAAGGACCACTAAAACTATAATGATGATGTAATCAACACTACCATCATCCGTGAACCCAGGAACGAACCTTGTATCCACTATTGGCTCTATGTAGTATGTAACAAGGGGAGATACAGTCATTATGAAACACTTAAGACAATCTCTGTGTAGTGTGTTAATTGAAATGCCAACAGTTATATCCTGTTTTCAGGTCCTTGGAATCTAGACTAAATTGGGTTTGAGGGTCATTGCAGAATTTTGCTGCAAGTATCCACTTTATATGTATTGTGTTTATAGAATGGGGACAATCCTACCATCATTCCAATACCCAAAAATGGGAATGGTACCATACAATAAGGGAAGGGGGTACAATACAATACCCATGGGAATGGCACAATGAAATACCCAATGGAAGATACACTACAATACTAAAGTGATGGGTATCAATACAATACCCAAAGGACTGGTACACTACAAATACCTAAAGGGAATGAGTACAATACAATACCCAAAGGAATGGGTAGCAAATACAATCCCAACGGGCATGGTCAATACAATACCCAATGGTAATGGGTACATATGCAATGGGAATGGGTTTACAATACCCAAGGGATGGGTACAATACCCAAGGGAATGGGTACAAATAGCAATGCCAAAGGGAATGGGTAAATACATAACCCGAAACGGGATTGGTACAATACACTCCCAACTGGAATGGGTACAATACAATACCAATGGTCAAATGGTGACATGACACCAAGGGAATGGGTACATACACAATGGGAATGGGTAATACACACTGAATGGGTACATACACAATGGGCATGGTACATACACAATGGAATGGTAATACACCATGGGAATGTGTACATACACAATGGGAATGGGTACAACTATAAATACCCAACTGGAATGGGTACAATACAATACCCAATGGGAGGGGACAATCCATACCCAATGGGAATGGGTACAATACAATACCAATGGGAATGGGTACACTACATACCCAATGGAATGAGTACAATACAATACCCAATGGGAATGTACATACAATACCCAATGGGAATGGGTACAATACAATACCCAATGGGAATGGGTACATACAATACCCAATGGGAATGGTACATACAATAACCCCCATGGGAATGGGTAAATCGAATCCACGGGAATGGGTACACTTGAAACCCAACGGGATTTGGGTACAATAGAAACCCCACGTGAATGGGTACATAGAATACCCAACGGGAAATGGGTACAATAGACAATACCCAACGGGAATGGGTAAATAGAATACCCAAGGAATTGGGGTACAATAGAATACCCAATGGAATGGTACAATAGAATACCCAATGGGAATGGGTAGCAATATAATACCCAATGGAAGGTACAATAGAATCCCAACGGAATGGGTACCATAGATACCCATGGGAATGGTACAATACCCCAACGGGAATGGGTAGCAATACCACGGGAATGGGTACAATACCAACGTGGGAAGGGTAACAATCCCACTGGAATGGTACAATACCCACGGAATGTACCATACCCAACACGGTAATGGTACAAATACAATACCCAACAGGAAAGGGTACAATACAATACCCAATGGGAATGGCCACAATACATTATCCATTAACCACCAAAGGAGAGATCAAGGATACTTCCTACTTGGATATATTTTCATATCAGGTCAGTGAGCATGGAATGGGTAACAATCATAATGTAAGCTACTGACATCACATTGTGATATGTCTATGCAATGTTAATTGGCAGTCTTAATGTGGCACTGAAATTAGGCAATGGATAATTGTTTAAGTCTTACTCTGACCAACCTAAAGTGGACCCATCAATAACATGAATTTAAATCAATTTGGTTCATGGCTTGAAAATGAAGGAATCCTTGCGTTGTCATATCGTCTCTCAAATTTACAAAAAAAATATAGTTCCCAGAATGCTTCGCACAATATTTGGCAACAAATCCGAGTATTTGTGCACTATTATTTTTATCACATTTTAATGTGTTCAGAAAGGGACATTGTGTAATTAGATGTACTGTACTTAGAATCTAAGCACATTGTGTTTTTGTGTATTTGGCTGAGTGTCATCCAAATTCAATTTGTTATACCAATAGACATTCAATGCATTCATCTTTTATATTTCAAGACATTACATAAAAATTAATGCCCATTGATTGTGATTATGCACTTACAGAGAAAAAACAGACTAAGAGCAAGAGATAAATAAAATGCAGCACTATTACATAGGCTAAACTGAATGAGTGAAAATCAAGAGAATTACAAGGTGTTAGTGTGTTAATTTAAGAGCTGTTTGGAGACTGCTGAGGGTTAGTCTTTCATGAAGACCAATTTCAAAGAAAGTATTAGTTTGCCATACTTTTCCAGTGTGGAAAATAAGATTGTGTGGCGAACAGTTTTTTCTGGCAATGTGCAACCGCCAGTGTGGGTATTTTTTTTGAAGATTCCCAATTGTTTCAGTATGTTTTGCAATATCAGTAAATCCATGTATTTTTTGCTTTGGTGCATAATGCATCTTTCTTTCTCCTTCTTAAGTTGTGGGCCACCACCTTTTACTTGCTAAGGACTATTTAGCAATCCAGTGTCACAAAAAAAAAAAAAAAAAAAAAGATGCAATGAAACGCAAACTTTGGCTCTCGTTGCATCTGGGCCGTTAAAAATAAAAATAGATTGCCCCTCGTTGCATTTGGGCCGTCGGCCGGCAAAACGACCCGGTCCGGGTTAGGGTTAATGCATTCATCTTTTATATTTCAAGACATTACATCAAATTAATGCCCATTGATTGTGATTATGCACTTACAGAGAAAAAACAGACTAAGAGCAAGAGATAAATAAAATGCAGCACTATTACATAGGCTAAACTGAATGAGTGAAAATCAAGAGAATTACAAGGTGTTTAGTGTGTTAATTTAAGAGCTGTTTGGAGACTGCTGAGGGTTAGTCTTTCATGAAGACCAATTTCAAAGAAAGTATTAGTTTGCCATACTTTTCCAGTGTGGAAAATAAGATTGTGTGGCGAACAGTTTTTTCTGGCAATGTGCAACCGCCAGTGTGGGTATTTTTTTTGAAGATTCCCAATTGTTTCAGTATGTTTTGCAATATCAGTAAATCCATGTATTTTTTGCTTTGGTGCATAATGCATCTTTCTTTCTCCTTCTTAAGTTGTGGGCCACCACCTTTTACTTGCTAAGGACTATTTAGCAATCCAGTGTCACACTGTGTGTGTGTTTGTGTCTTAGGGTGGTTGGGTGTGTGTGTTGGTGTATGTGTGTGTATGTATGTTCACCTCTCCTCTGTACTTTTATAGAATTTTCTGAAACTGAAATGATTCTTGAGATGGTCAATGGTCATCTAGAGGAGTCATTGTTAACCCTGAACATTAGCATTCTCACCTCCTCTACAGCTTTTAATCAAACTCAATGCCATATGAGGTTTTTGTCTTCTCATGTGAATTTGAACTATTTTTATAACCATTTGCTTATTTTTTAATGTAACTGGTGCATTTTCCCCAGTGACCTTTGACCTATGTGTGTGACCTTTGACTTTGGATTTGTTCTGTGCTCAGGTCAGTGGTCCTTTTGACCAAATTTGGGTAGACGTTTCATATAGAAGTCCCATGGATGCAAATGAGGTATTACAATTGATTCTGTCATGCGCTGTATGACGTTGTGCAGTAGCGCTTGACGAAATGAATGGCAATACCTCATTTGCATCCATGGGACTTCTATATGAAACGTCTACCCAAATTTGGAGGTCATATGGCATTTCTACGCAAATTGACCTCTAGATGACCTTTGACCACCTTTGACCTTTTGGGTCACTCTGAAACCCTGATAACAACGGTTAGATTGTCCTCCTCTACCTTCATGCAAAATATCAGCCCCCATTTGTCAAAGCATAACAAAATGCATAGCTGGACAGTCAGACAGATAGGGCATTTTGACCAAAATTCACCTTAAATTGACCTCTAGATGACATTTGACCTTTTGGGTCACTCTGAAATTCTGATAACAAACATCACACTGTCCTCCCCAACCTTCATGCCAAATATCAGCCCTTTATGTCAAAGCATAACAAATAGTCTTGTCTCCAGGGACCCCAGATTTTACCGGATTTGGTCAAAATTTTGGTATCAGAAGAAAGCTACTATTTTTCTCTGTGAAATCTTAGGGCTAAAGGATGTTTGGTTTAGATGTTATGAGCTTAATAATGCCCCATTTTGGTTGACCAATATTAATTTTACAGAGTACTGTATGGTGATTACAAAATCACGTTTTTAGCTCTCACTTCAAAACGGGTTGAAATATTGGTGCAAAACTTTACAGATGGGGTTTTGGGTGAAGGCCATTCTATCAAGATGAAAAATTTATAGACTTAATTGGGTCATCCCCTTTAACAAACAGCATTTTCTATTAAGATCAACATAAATTACTATAATTTCAAAATATAACAAAAACCTTTTTATTGAGCAAGAATTCATGTGTTTAAACAAAAAAAAAAAAAAAAAAAATAGGCATTTTGACCAAAATTCATCTTCAATTGACCTCTAGATGACATTTGACCTTTTGGGTCACTCTGAAATTCTGATAACAAACATCACACTGTCCTCCCCAACCTTCATGCCAAATATCAGCCCTTTATGTCAAAGCATAACAAATAGTCTTGTCTCCAGGGACCCCAGATTTTACCGGATTTGGTCAAAATGTTGGTATCAGAAGAAAGCTACTATGTTTCTCTGTGAAATCTTAGGGCTAAAGGATTTTTGGTTTGGATGTTATGAGCTTAATAATGCCTTTACAGATGGGGTTTTGGGTGAAGGCCATTCTATCAAGATGAAAAATTTATAGACTTAATTGGGTCATCCCCTTTAACAAACAGCATTTTCTATTAAGATCAACATAAATTACTATAATTTCAAAATATAACAAAAACCTTTTTATTGAGCAAGAATTCATGTGTTTAAACCAAAAGTGTGCATTGTGTGATGTGACTCCACATTGAAAATAGTCAGTTTTTAACAAAAGGTTGTAATTACAAGCTTCCGTGATATGTTTAATTTCATTTATTTGATTTTGATTGTTTTTTTTTTTCTCTAGGTTGGTCTCATTAGTGGTATAGCACTTATTGTAGGAACAATGATAGGCTCAGGAATCTTCGTTTCACCAAAAGGTGTGTTAAAATCAACAGAAAGCATCGGGATGAGTCTAGTCATATGGTGTCTCTGTGGCATACTCTCTATGTTTGGTAAGTAAGATAGACTCTTACACATTCTTAAGTAAAAGGAAAATTGTGTTTCTAGTTTAAGTGGTAGTGTTTCAGTTTTGTTTTATGTGTGCACCCTTGCAAAATCCAGTGAATTTACTCAGAAATATTTTAGTGAATAACTTGAAAAATTAATTGATTTTGAAAATTTAAAAAGTATGACCAGAAATGCATTGTTTTTATACATACTATAAGTTCTTTATAAATTCTTATTTAGATGCAGAATGAATTTGTGTGATAATTTGAAAGATGGAAGAGTTCATTGTTTCTTTTACCATTAAGAGAAAATAGGGCATTCTATGCAGTGCTTTTGGATTCTGATCAGTCCAATTCTGCAGAGTACACATTGGCTGGTATTCTGAAAGGGAGTCTAA
>JAMKCH010005959.1:0-32855 GCA_023653785.1 Ophioderma brevispina
ACACGAATATCGATAAATGTTGCTGTCTTCAGTATCCGTAGAGAGATGGGGCATTTTGATATATACTTAACTTTAACCCGAATGTATAAGGAGTGAGAAAGTAAAATGGGCTGTGTTTGGAATTCGACAAGGATTCCGCCTCAGTGTTACATAGGGTAAATTACTATTATAAGAGACTAGATCTAACTACAATCATTTGATTTATAACAAAGTGGTAGTAAACGATATTTTCCTCGTGGGGCGTAATTTTCTTGGTAATATAGAAACTTACCCAATCAATTATCATTTAGTTTTTGACCTTCATTTCGGAAAACTCTAGAAATAAAAATAATAATAATTTGCGAGTATTATATGAAAAAAAGGCGCTTATTCAATTAATAAGTCCATAATTGAGTTCATTAATTATATTTTATTCAACAATTAACGATAAATATGATATAATACCGCGGCCCCAGTTAGCTTCGCTGTCGTAATAAACCACTGGCCATACCAGAACTGAAATACGTAATATTGACTACAAAATAGCCTTGACTGTTATGTTATTAGCTATTAAAACAATCTATGGCCAATTAAAACAAATTTAAAACTCAAATTAGTACTTTAACAATTTTAATTACACTTGCCTAATAACAACACGCATAGAAATAGGTCCTTTTTTCCGATAGTAGCTCGACTTCTCAACAGACACTTTTTATTGGACCACTCTTGAATTAGACCTATGTGATTTCTTAAAATTGCGGTAATAAAACCTGAAAATTATAGTTAATGTCCCCCAACTGTCCATTCTCGTATGCCTGCCCCATGGCAGGCAATAACTTATGATAAAGAATTGCTCCCTCCTCACGAAATGATAGCGTACTTATTCATTGAGGCGACCTGGTAATTTTTTAATGTTAACGCGGAAGCGCGACCAAATTTGACAGGAATTGCGTCGCTATTATTGGGACCGATCACTTACCCGTGTGTTCTGTCCTCTGGTTATTTTCAGGACGACGTTGCTATTAAATCAAGAGCTATTTACATTATATATATTGTACTATGTATACTGTCTTTTCTGTTATTCGTAAGTGATTAAAGACCACGGGGTGTGCTCTGGGAGCCTTTTCATAGCAGAATTTTGGGCATCGGTGAGGTGACATCTGTTAGATATGGGTACATTGCATGCAATTTGCCATATTAGAAATCCAAATCGTCCATCGAAGTGACTATTGAAAATAACTTCATATCAATGAATTTTAAATGTTTTTCGTAATATGTCATAATTTTAAATCTATTATTTTTTTCAGAAGGCCTCAATATACCTGTCCATAAAGTTTATAAACCTTACTTCTTAATTTCTAGATTAAATAGATGGGATGATTCTTAATTTTGACCTATAGATATATATTTCAATGTATTTTGATTTAAATTTTTAAACTTGAATTTGTCCCTGACAGCAATCCATTAGATTAAATTATAATCTACAAATTTAGAGATTAGAAATAAAACAAACAAAACAACACACAAACAAATAAAAACGTAAAACAAACAACAAAACCAACAAGCAAGCAAACAAAGAAGAAGAAAAAACAAAACAACCCCAAATTACAGTTTTGTACAAAAATGAAATTAAGGCCCGATACGTACACAAAATCTTAGAATGGACGACTCCAATAATTAAAAATATTGGGCTATGTGGATGCGTTTGTAGTTTAGCGGATATCTGCATTGTGCATTCAAGCGGACCAGACGGGACCTGATCGACTATAGCAAGCCATAAAGGCCAAACGTATCTGCTTGCAACGCGTTTGCGAGAAAGTAGAAACGCGTTGCAAACAGTTCGCAAAACGCGTGGCGACATTTCAGCAGCGCGTTGCTGTGTCGGCCAACCAAAAATCATGAATTTCTGTGACGTATTTCAAAAAATAGACCACAACGCGTTGCTAGATACCTTGCAAAGCGTTGCACTTGAAACTTCACACGCGTTGCGGCATTAACCAACCGCGTGCAAAGCTTCAACAACGCGTGCAAGGTAACAAGCCATAAGGGTCATGACGTTATTGCCGCAACGCGTTGGAGTAAGTCACAAAGCGTTGCGACATTTAGGAACGATTGCGACATTCGGCAACGCGTGTGCGACATATCGGCAACGCGTTGCCGACACCGCAACGCATGCGTTGCGGTGTCGGCCAATAAAAATCATAATTTCTGTGAAGTATTTCAAAAATATAATCTCACAACGCGTTGCGACTCACAACGCGTTTGCAAACCTCACAACGCGTTGCCAGAAATACGTTATGACCCCCCCCCCCCCCCCCCTATGCCTTCACAAACGAGTGTGGTGAAGTTTGCATCGCGTTGTGAAGCTCGCAACGCGTTGTGATGGCTTGCAACGCGTTGTGAAAGCCATAAGGTCATAACGATGCCGCCGCACGCGTTGTGGATCTATTTTTGAAATACGTCACAGGAAATCTTGAATTGATTGGCTGACCCGCAACGCGTTGCCGAATGTTCCGCAACGCGTTGATACTTTATCACAACGCGTTGCGGCATACGTTATGACCCTTATGTGTTGTTAACCTTTAAACACGCGTTGTGAAGCTTGCAACGCGTTGTGTGAACGCGTGTGAAGGTTTTCGCAAAACGCGTTGCAAAGGATCTGCAACGCGTTGTGGGCATATTTGAAAATAGTACAGAAATTCATTGCTTTTGATTGGACGACACAGCACGCGTTGCTGAAATGTCGCACGGCGTGCCGAAAGTCGCAAACGCGTTGCTACTTTCTCGCAACGCGTTTGCGCAATACGTATCTGGGCCTTTATGCTTGCCATAATCGACAATTCATCTCCTTATAGAGCAGGAGCAGGAATATCATAGGGGCCTTATTTAAGGCGTTCGTTTACCCCCCCTACAAAACAAAAGGGTTTAACACCTTTGGTAGTTATTGTGGACCCTTTACAGATGGATATGGAGATATGAGAGCACTTTTGTGGAGCGGTTTTTGCACCCCATTCTCGTAATCCAGAATTACTTTGTTTTTTTGCATTGTCAATTTTTGAATGTAATATATATATATTTAATTTCTGTTTATGTATTCTGCAAGTAATTACAAATAAATATTAATTATTAAGTATTACTCAATTTTTGCTTCTACTATCCACAAACTTTTGTCATTCAAGTTCGAAATGTTTTTTTTTTTAATTTAAAAGAGAATGGGCCTACTTCATCAAGGCCGACTATAATTGTGAGGTGATACACCTTATAACTGTTACGAGCATGCAGGTGTTCCAAATGTGACAATTCTATTGTTAAAACATTGAAATTGTTAAGAAACCAATAAATTTAATAACGATCATCGTACAAGAACCGGACTTGACTAGCGCCCGTTCCTTATTCATTCATACTTATTATTATTGTTATCGAATTATGAATTTTGTTTTTCATGTTCCTGGCCAGTCACGGGCCTGGACATGCCAACTGCTGTTTAAAACTCGTGGTATATTTTTGGAGGCGGCTTCACACGGTGACAAATCTCTTTGGTTTTGCGCACGGACGGTAAAAAAAAGTTGTAAATCAGTATTGCCCAATGCTTCAAGAAAATTCGACTTCTGTTCCCGTCCGACTTGCAGATTAAACACTGTTTTATTGTTACAAATTACGTGTCGTCGTATTAACTACCGACAGCCTCACGCCTCAATTACTATTTGCGAAATCGGGTTGATTAACTAACGTGTAATCGTCAAATGTGGTAACAACAAATAATTAATCTTTTTTAACCACAACTTATTGTTTAACGCCCAGAGGAATGTACAAGTTTTGAATTGTGACTTTGCGAAGTTTACTTTAAGAAAAGCACACACAAGTGAAGAAAAAATCCCAATGCCGTCGCGTCTGTAACTTTAGCAAGAACTCGTGATTTTCGATCCTGTGAACGATTGCGCGGTTACTAATTTAACAGCTTATTGTTACGGAACATCAATTATAAACAATTAAGTTGCACGTAAAGCCCTTTATTCCTTAAATGTATTTGCAGAAATATCACTCATCTGCGATTTGTCTAAAGTCAGGACACAGACATTATGATTAATATCAAAGAAACATCCCTTGTTTTGAAAAGAAGAAAACAACTATGCATCTTTCACTTGAATTTGAAAATAAATTAGGGTAAAAGGCGCGCCTTTTCTTAAATATGGGCTAAATACTGTCGTATTGACGTCCCCCAATTGAGTTGGGAAATTCATTAACGATACGGCGGGCCTGTAATGGCCACTCACAGTAAGTGACTAATTGAGACGTGTTTACTAGGCTACTTATGACTTCATTTACGCTTAATTCAATCACTCTTTTGGTCACCTTGGTTGTATCTGAAACAGCAAACCCCTATTCCTTATGATCAATTAATACTGTTGCGTACATTTATCAACCAGCATAAGGACATGTAGAAGGTGTGCTGTATAGAATAGAGAACATGCACAATTTCTATAATCGGGTAAAAAAAAATTAGTTGATACTAAAATGCCTCCCTCAAGGTTAACTTGGGAACATGTTGGAACGCGATTTTGATATTTTATCGTAGAAAGATCGTAACCTTTTGTTAACCATTTAGTTTTTTGAATCGAGATCATTTTTAGTCTTTTTCTCCCCATCTGAATCAGCGTCATTAAAATAAATGACAGTCTGAATTGAGTATTAAGAGATTACACTGGACATTTCACACCTATCATGTGAACTTTAAAGTCGTCGTTTTCTGTGAGAGCAAACTATGATTATTTTGAAATATTAATTTACATTATACAGGATTAATTACGTAACTTGATTATAGTCTGATTTTTTATCCGTCAGTAAACGCATATTGCGATGGTACGAACTCATTTGGGGGAGTGTGACGATAAAAACTAAAAAGGTCGATGAACAGCTGAATATGCTTCAACTTTGTTTCAAACAGAATAGATGCTTTACCCCGTTTAACATAACTTTTGTATCGAATATGTAAAGGTTTCTACCAGATTCAATGAATAGATTGTCGTAAAAGTCTGAGAGAACGCTATCGATTCCTTGTTTGGTGTCAATCAAAGAACGATTAAAAGGTCTATGTCATGAACACGAGGCTGGGCGAAGAGGAGGATTAGGCCACGTAAACATGTAAGTTTTTATGAGTGACCGAAACTCTAAAATACTTAAATGATGGGACCAAGCTGTCAATATTATTTCTGGAACAGACGAATAAATGTAACGTATCAGATTTTCTAATATGTTTAGTGAAGTTAAAGAAACTTGGTGGCGTAATAATTACTTATTAGTGTCATTTTCTTATGTTGAATCTTCAAGTTTGGTGTTGGAATTTATTCAGTGCATTTGCATTGTAATATTTTCTTCGTGGAAAATGGCATTTTTTAATTGTGGCCTTAATCTGATCCGGTATCATGACAGCGAATTTCTATTGTATGATGGGGTTAGGCAAAACAACCTCTCAGCCAAATGGCATCGCGACAGCCCAAACACTTTAATGAAACTGACCAGAATAAAAAATCCTAAATAATCGACAAAATATGATTTGTCCTTGATATCAAACAACTATTCGTCTAATTAAATTCATTTTGTCTGACAAATCAAAAACCATTCATTAAAGGTGCAACGAGAGATTTTGAAGCAGCCAATATTGTGACATAAGAGTAATTTCATATAGATTAGACACTCAATAGATTTCTTACCAAGTATTTTGCTACAGAGCATGTCTTAAAACAGAGAAAAAAAGTGATTTTGATTTGCTTAGATTTTAATATAAATCATAGGCTGAATTTTCGTATTTGCTCCTATACAAAATTAGAAATTTCACAATTTTTTACCAAAGAAACACGTCTCAGCTTAATCCTTTCAGTTGGGATATTTTTGTAGAAAGCTTTACACCAGTACAAAAAAAAACAGAATTTTCGCATTTTTTTAGGGGACACTGGTATTGAAACTCTCGTGTGCACCTTAACCGTGCAGTATGACAATCATATCAATAACAAAGATCAAATAATCAACAATAATTGTTTTTTCTATATTCAGGACATGAAGGGATTCGGGCGGTAGTCCAGACAGAGGTCTCCTTGGCAAACCGGGCGATAAACAATGTGTCGTGATGGGCAAGAAGAAGCGTAAAAAGCGTTCGACCACAGTTGAGGCACCATGCAGTGGTGTCGTCTGTTGCTCCCATTTATACTGCTTCTGTCTCTCGGACCACCCGCAACGCACGCAAAAAAACCAGTTAAAAAACCCTCCGACATAAATGAACTTAAGAAACATTTCAAGTCGTCAAATGCTTTCATATGGCATATACTTTCCGCAAACCATCGCCAAAATCATGCCGAAGATATGGCCCATTCTTTCAAAACTATTTAAATGTAATTCGCGTCCCGAACCCATCTTAAACAGTGTACATTTGAGCATGCATAGATGGGCTTGCACCTTTTCAGATAGGCTATAGTCCCTCTCTCTGTAACAAAACAACATGCTATCTACAGAAGACAGCACATAACAACAGGTGTTAGGTGCGTTATAACGCGCAGCTAAGTTCAAAAGCATGTATACAGAATAACACAAACATACCCCCAACAGAAGGACATATTAAAGACAGTATAGACAAACCGAACATTTTGATAGAATAGAGGGGAGGAATGGCATAGACATATTATATATGAGGAGACAAACATTACACGCGGCAAACAGACGACATCTTTACAACGGTACATCTTTGTACCGGCGGAAGAATAGACAATTAAAATGGGGAAAACAGACAAGAAATACAGAAACACAGGCACGTAAAAGATACACAACGTTTCAATACGATCCATGCCAAAACTCACAACCTTTACATCTTAAACACTAGAACTCTTGGTTTAGGTAGTTAGCTTTTTGGTCGAAAATACAATTGAGCGAATGTCATTGCCCGAGGCAAGCAGACGTCTGATGGCTTGTAAACGTGAACCCTTATTTTCAAAAGGTTTGGCGCTCAACCATGATGTGATTCGCAATGCCCGCAGGCATATTAGTGTTAGTAACTTTGAACTTGAAGGCATGGCGATACCACACATCAGATGCTGCGGTTTGATGGTCGAACGATCTTCTTGGGAGAAGCCAGGTTTGGTGGGAAATGTCGATGGTGGGAAAATATCGATGAAGTTAGTTCCGTCTATAGGGGAGGGTGCAAAATTTGATGATCGATTATTGTTAAAAATAGCTCCAAAACATACGCAAATGTTAATTTGAGGCGAAAATTTACATAAAAAGAGATAAAGGGTGGGTAGAGTATAAGTTCCTTTTAAAACCACTCCAAATAAAATGTGTATGTAACAGTACTCAAATAATTTGCAAGTGGAGCACAAGTTTACCTTGCCGGTTGGGTAGGGGTAAACACTTTCATATGCCATGAGTAAAGTAGATCCGCGACTTTCAAACCAAGAGACTTTTGATAAAATTATCTCCTTCCGAAAAAGGGATGCGTTTGGGTGAAACCTTGCAATCCGATAGTATTTCAAATGTATGAGGTCGTGACGTGGAGGATTGAAAGGTCTCGAAGAAGAAGAGCTATATGTCAAAAGTCTAGCTCCCAGTGCTGGGACAGTAATTATATGTTTCAAAGTTACGGGCATTTTGAGGACACTTGGACATTCTGTCGTCTTTGAGTGACAGAAATGCAAATCCATTCCAATGAACGAAAACAGGCAAGTCAAAGGACAACCTTCCTCATCTCATCACTTTTCAGCTGTTGATATCACCAACTAAACTGGTATTGCTCGTGACAAGCGCTGCATGCAAACCATTCGAATCAGCTGATGCACTGAAAAAAAGATGTGCGAGCTGCTTGTCCACCAATGCACCGTCAATATTAATTTCCTTCCGGCAAGGAGTTGTTGGCAAAACAAACAAATTGGCCATCAATTCTTGATTTGATCGAGTTGATCGAATTGAGATCTAAAAACTGCTTGTTCCGATTGAAAATGGTCCGGCTCGTGTTTGCGCTTCAACGGACCTTCATTAAAATTGGCTAGATCGGACTCGTTTCACTCGATGACTTTACTTTTGTGCACCATCCTTATGGTGGAGGGAAAATTACAATTCTTACGGTACGCTGTGCCTAGATCACTTTAACCTCAACTGTAACCTTGGAGTTATAAACAAAACAATGTTATCATCAAATGCAGTCCTCTCTTCACATCGTGATGGATTCACCTTGCGTCTGACATTCACTATGAGCTAGTAAAATCTCAATTCCCTTGGCACAGTTCAGTAGCTTTCATTCACCAATGTATTTAGAACCCCTGATTTTGGGGTATGATATATGATACCCACTTCACACAATGTCAGTTCATGTCAATGTATGTACAAATACAATCGACTGAAATGTATCTTTGGTGGATGAGCATATTGTAACTCATATAGTGATTTCAATTGCACATTCATACAATGTTATCTGCTTACCTTAAATCACTCAAAATAAATTGTAAAACAATGTTCTTGATGTTAGTCATTAAAAAGTTAAACTTTGTTAAAGCCCCGTAAGCATTAAGAACAAAATACAACATTTTGGGTAACTCTTAATCCTTATTTAATATCTTGAACTATAAAATCGTACCCTTAACGGAAAGTCATGTTAATCGTGTTAAAGGTCACGTGTACTGCTTGGCCTATTAGCCCGTAATTTGTCAAAACAAATCCACTTTTGTTTAGATCATTCAGAAATATTATATCCACAACCACTTAAGATACAAGGTCTGCGCAATTAAGTTTGTGGGCACACTGAGAGCGCACTACAACACTAAACTTGGCCGTGATATTTGTCGTCAGTTTGGTTCATCGGTTCTGTATTTGTTTGATTGCAGGGAAATTTTACTGAAGCTTACATTATTTTTTAAAAAGATACATTGTTTCGGCATTTTTTGTGTATATTGACATGCATCAAATGCCATAAAGAGTATAATAAAATATAGCACTATCATCTCACACCCCATTCCTCCATTTTTTCTATACATAATTTTTGACTTGTGGATAAAAAGTACATAAGTTTGTAAAAAGTCAGATGATTAAAGGTGCAACGAGAGATTTTGAGGCACCCAAATATTGTGTCATAATATTAATTTCATATAGATTAGACACTCAATAGATTTCTTGCCTTGTATTTCGCAACAGAAATGTCTCAAAAGAGAGAAAAAAGGCGATTTCGATTTGCTTATATTTCAATGCAAAACATAGACCGAATTTCGTATTTGCTCCCCGAAATTATAAATTTCACAATTTTTGTACTAAAGAAACATTTCTCAACTTAATCCTTTCAGATGGGGATATTTTTAATGGAAAGCTTTACATCAGGGCAAAAAATCAGTACTTTCGTTTTTTTAGGGACACCTGATATGTGAAATCTCTCGTTGCACCCTTAAATCCGATTTCAATGTCATTTTGCTTAAGTGTTACTTTACTTCTGTTATTATTTCAGAACAATTTTCACAAGTTATCAGTTGGAGGAGTTAGAGAAGGCATTTAACGACGCTCATTACCCCGACGTCTACGCCAGAGAGATGCTGGCGCTAAAAACAGACTTACCTGAAGATAGAATACAAGTGAGTATAGCAGAGATGTTTGCAATATTTGAAATGAAGAATGCAGTTACATTCTTATAATTTTGAACGTATCAAACCGCATCTTTTATTTCCGTAAAACCGCGGAAATTAAGCTATAGACTAGGTGATACTAAAGTCTCCACTACAGTGATGTTAAAAATCTACACTGCAAAACAGTGTTTAGAAACGTGGTGCAAATTAGTGTTTAGAGAATTGACATGTTTATTTCCTAAACACTTGGCATCAAATGTATAAACACCTAATGTCAAATCCCTAAACATGTTTAGATTTTAAACATGTTTAGATATAAGGTGTTTAGATATTGAACATACATTTCAAAATGTTTAGAAACGTGGTGCAAGATAGTGTTTAGAAAAGTGTTTAATTTCTAAGCACTGTTTTTGCAGTGTATTGAGCAGGTCAGACCACTTGATCTTCTGTAAATGTACAATCATTTCTAAAAGTAACTTATACATATTGAAATGACTAATTTCAACCTCAATTTTATTAAGCCGTGAGCTGATGAATGGAAAAGAACTTATTTTGATTTTTAAAAAAAATAATTATTTCAAATAATGATTAGGCCATGTTCACAAAGAAGCAACGAAAACATGCCATTGTACTTTAGTCATGTCATCGCAGGCATGGCAAAATAATTCATACTATAGTGTCCATACCGTCTACCTTGATTCTATTTCGTTAAACGAGTAATATGTCAAATGGAAAACTGTTAATGATATACATTTAATTCTGAAAGTCCGTTTGTTTGTTTTGCCTCCGATCCGATGAAAGGAGGATGAAACTATAATATGGGATAAGCTTTAAAATGTTAAAATGTCTTTATCAGAGCTAATAACCCGAGTGGTTTCAGGCAATTGTTTTTCAGTTGGGAAATTAGCTTATAGTATATAATATTAAGTTTTAACGACTATATTATATAGCGAGTCGAGAAGATGAATTAGCTCCGTGTGAAAAGGGGACATCACGTCGTGATCATCGCATAGCTATATAATAAACCTTGTATGCGATGTTTGCTTGTTAATAAAGCTTATATCTTGAAAAATATGAAATTGGATCTGCCCGTGATGAAATGAGAGACTAAAGCTTCTTTCACGTTCTTATGATCCAAATTGACAAGATATAAAAAGGATTTCTTACAAATTAAGCAAGGATTATTTATATCGTCGGTGAAGATGAGAGGACCCAACCAGAGGATTATCGTGTAACCGATGCTAATGAAAATATTGCGGCCTTGTTCTACTCCAATGTATTCAATGAGATTGATTTTGCTAGAGACGCGCATCCTGATTTCTAATTTCCGATGAGTGATGAGATGGTCTATAACATTACTTCAACTTTATCAATGAGCAATTACGCGGCAATTTGTATTACTGTACTTCGCTGTCAATTGATTAATGTATATACGGTGGTTGTTTGGGTCTGTAACCAGTCAAGCCTAAAAGGAAAGTATTATAGGCTGCACAGACGATGGATATGCCATGGCGAATGAGTTCTAGTCCTATTTACGGTATATAGAACAAGTCGATTGCATTATTTCAAAGTGCTTTTTATGGCTTGCCCGCATAGTGTGTTTTTAATTCTTACACGCAACGGGCGTATATCATTTATAAGAAAGATTAGCAATTTGAGCCGTGAATAAGAAAGAGAGTGGAAGGGATTTGCATGCAATTAAATCCAATCATAGAGATGAAACGCGCGCGTCTTACACAACCTTACATCACCAGTGGGGTCATGATAGCACTGTACTAATTATGGAGAACAGCATCGAAATCTTTGACATGTTTCAAATTGCTTAAAAGATACGTCCTTAGGCACGTCTATATGAGATAAGATTAATTTTGACCCCAAAAATAATAGGAGTGTTTTTTTCTACTCTGCTCACAATATACCCAAGAGATCTTTTTCATATTTCTTCTCAAATGTATGACACCCTTAAAAATTTTCAACAACGGGAGTCATTTTTGACCCAGTTTTAGTTCAACTATTGCCACCGACTAAAATGGGGATAATTTGTTGACCCCTTTAGGTCAAAACGCACTATGTGAAAGTACCCGTTTTGTGTAATAATTTTGACCCCATTTTTTAGTCGATACATATAGTTGATTGGCATTTAGCGTGTATAATTATCATTATTTTAATTACGCCTGTACCAAGTACTGTTTATAGACAGGTGGCAATATTTTTCGCAGCCCACTGCTCTGATTTGACAGCCTATACGCGATCAATTTATGTATTCAATTTTTCACGTTATGCGTGATAACTGATACTGCAGATGATATATAAACAAGACAGCCAATATTCAACCAGCTTTGCTGTCATATACGAGCGTTTAGCGATCTTAGTGCTTTCTTTACACAGCAACTGATAATTATTTTCGTCCGTACAAACGTTTTCTGATGAATCGATTTTCCCCGCAATTAGGACTGAAACATATAACAGCTTGTTATGTGATTCCATATCTGCGATGCACATCAAGTTTTATAAGTACATGAAGTACAAATACGGTATTGCTAAGTGTCGTATGAAAATATAATGCTGATACTGTAAATGTATTCCTTAACATTATCATGAGCTTTATTCGATGATTACAGAGTATATATGTTTGAAGGGTATAGCGATAGTAATTAGATTGAGCATAAAAAACTTTCATTTATATTCAGCCATGTTTCTGTCATAGATTTTTTAAAAAAAAAAAAAAAAACATACTTCAATAATCACCATATACCAAGGCAACATAATGCCTTTACTGTATAATGACATTTCATTGTGTATCAAATATTATTACTAAAGGTACGGGCAAATCTTATAACATTGAATGGAAACGTTACAAGACTCATCAAGTCAGTAAGACTGGTATTAACGAGTGGACGTTTCAAACGAATTCCAAACATGTTGAAACGTATATCTTGCACATGAGAAGATTGCCAGCCTATTACGACCGAAAAAAAAAAACTTTTCCAAGTGTTTAGTCAATATTAATGAAGTAATCACAGACGTCCCCCCCATAACAAATGCAACTGTAGAACTCCAAATTGGAAACGTCTATAAATTGGGCAATCCATTTTACAAGAGAACGAACAATAACCAACCGAGGCATTAACCACCACTTATCAAAAATCGCTACTAGAATACTACATGACAAGAGTGAATGTGTTCCATCCTTTATTGGAGTATAGGCGTCCAAAGTGTACTCAATGGTTAAACGGCCGTGAAAAATGGAGCCAAATGGACTTTAAATTTCAATTGCACGTTTTATTGAATCTCGGCTCTTCTTTCTAGTTGCGAACCGTTCCGACGCGAAAGAAGCTTTAAACATTAATAATTGGTTAAACGTAATTTGGTTGTCGAGTTCAGAGCGTGAAGAAGTTAATAATGCTCACTTGATAGCACGCGAAATCTCATAAAAGATAACAATTAGAAATGTTGTTACGATTCAATAGACGAATGTACCTGCACTTAATACATACAGAAACCTTTGAACATATAATGTTATTTTTTGCTTGAAAAGGAAGAAATAATTTATAAGCGTGTGTATAGGAAAATCAATTGGTCAATTATAGATCAATATAGATTGCGATCGAGTTTTAATCCTGATGTCCACGAGAGCACAATTTTTTTAAAAGAAGCCGTCTCTCTCTTAGACTATCGTTTTGCTAATTCTGTTGGTCATGTTCATTCGTTTTAAACCACGTGAAATTGGAGAGTATATTTGATCAGTTATTGAATCGGGACCACTTTATTAAAAACAGTTGGTAGCGTCCACCGTCACCTGTGACGCGAGCGATGATAGTCAATCAATGATTTCTTATCAAATTATATATTATAAAGAACGCAAATGGCGTTTGAATAATTAGAGTTAATTTAAGTGTTGTTTTAAAATGGCCATTTAGATCAAAAGAATGTTAAAACGTGACAAATTATGGAAATCATTGGCGCAATTCTGTTGATAATGGTATAGTCGCTGTATACATGCCAAATGTACGCGTCAACATCAATTTTACTCAGTGATTAATACGGTAACAACCCTTTCTGTTGAGTTAAAATCTTAGTCAAACTTGAGCAAACCTTAGGCAAAAGGATGGCGTTATACTTTAACCAACAACAACAAAATAATAAAATCAGTAAAAACATTATAATAATTATATATAACCATTTCAACCTGTTTAAGAGCAACAATCCCACTTTATGCGTTCAGATATCTGCGCGCAGACGATCTATAGAGGGATATGATAGTCTATCAAAAACCCAACAATTGCAAAATAATTCACTTTCTTTTCACGTCAAACGAGAAATGTAATTATACATGGGGTAGAGGACATCATCTGATCAATATAGTTCAAATGGTTAAAAAAAAGAAGCGTTATGAATGACAGAAGGAGGTGTATTTTTTACACCACGTTGCATTCACGGGGACTCGTTATTATGTCTGATGCATTCAGCGTAGAAATTCATTACGATATCGCAAGCCTTGAATAAAGCATAACAGTGTAATCTTGCAAATAACGAATTTATCGCACCTCAGGATCGGCCAGTTTAGCTGGTGGCAAGTTAAATCACAAAGCCCCCACCGTTGCGATGCTCGTAAATTCTCCAAAGATAGAATTTGACACCAATATCGATTAGACGGGAGAAGCTATAGATGATTCTCTAAGGTACTTTTCAAATAAGCCATATTTTCATCAGATATTATCGGTTTTATTTGGCGGGTGTTTACATCTGTATTATTCAATATGTATATTTCATACCGATTTCGTTGCCATTTACTGTATTTTACTTTTGATATATTCAAAGTAGACAGGGAAGGTCCCAAGTGATTACACTATTACAACTTATTCTGCAGATTTTTCTTATGGACGCCGGCTTTCTTCTGTTTAAACAAAATTAACGACTATTTAGTGAAAGAAACGTCCAAAATAGGATGTGATTGTAAAAAATTAGTTTTGATCGGAAGGGCGCGTCTTTGATAATTCTCGAAACTAACCACAATTGCATGCTGCAAGTTATAAAATAAATTGTAAAAAATACGCGGTTGGCGTGGTTGTGTGTTATCAGTTAACATGCTATCAGTGCTACAGCCTTACATTAATATACATAAAGTTCATGCAGCATATAGCGTGTGTTATCCGCGCAAGCTATATAATTCAAATATCTATTGAATGACATAATCGATAATGCTATCCCGTCTATCGACAGTAGATAGCATTTTCATAAGACAGATCGATATACGTACTCATACGACCAACGCAAACGACGGAAAACAAGTATTTAAGTTTCAACGGCAATCCCGGGACGACTATTAGCTAAGCAATTTGATAGATGAAAATGACCTTATCATAGGGCTATGATGTTGCCCATTAACCGACTTAGTAGTTGTATTTTTTGGTAAATTTGTTTTCCAATTTAAGTGAAAAATGCGAGAGAGGTTTTTAGTGTTGTAACGTGTTTGTCGCAACCACCCTCAACGACCGATCCAATTGCAGGATAAAAATGAACAGTTCAGTGTAAGAGATTCTCCACCAGAATTATTAAAGTTGATATACAAAATGGCATAATTATGAATACAATAACTGACTTGCAAGAGTTGATAAAATGACATGGAAAAATCCATTCCAAAATGACACGCAAAATAATATCAAAAATGACCGAAGAGATACAAGAGCTGATAGAGAACGTATTTAAAAAATAATACCCCACCCGATTTCAAGTAGTAGAATAGCACGCATTACTTATCCGTGTCATTCTCCAATGTGTATGAATAAATCTATTAGAAATTAATAAACAGATAAGGTATATACTTTTGTTGGTCAGTGAATTGGGTCGCAGCTATTCGGTATCATTGCGACTAAATCATGCCTCTAACAAAAAAAGCAAACTGCTCATTTCGGTGTTCCCTACATTAAACAATTAGCTCCTCTCTGTTGTTCCTGTTTTTCACAGGTTATGGTTCAAAAACAGAACGAGCAAGTGGAGAAACAAGCGCGGAGAAATGCGGGGACGCAGTAGTAGCGTGATGGCTGAGTACGGCTTGTACGGAGCCATGGTGAGACACTCGCTGCCTCTACCCGAGAGCATCCTCAAATCAGCCGATGATGAAAACGGCGAATGCTGCGCACCGTGGTTGTTGGGTAAGTGTCTTTGCCTTGTTCTAACTTAATTTTTAAGAGTGTGTTTATCCGCATATTTACTACAGTGTTTGGGCAAATAATGTTTCCAAAATTCCATTTAAATTCTGGTTTATATGATGATATTCGTACGTCAGTTTGTTAGAAGCTCTATGACGCACTGAGTATAAAGCTAAACCAAATAAAGCTTAAATGGTAACTCTGACGAAATGATGAAAAATTCCCAAGTTGCAGCTGTGTTATAGTGTTTATAATTCATGTCACGTGGTATGGAAGGCTTTTGTTGTTGTTTTGCACTTATGAGTGCAGAATCTAAAACAAGAAATAGCCTCAAATTTATATGTAACAACATTATCGCGTTACCACGCATTTATTAAATTCTTTTGATAACTTTGGAACACTTTTGGAAAGTATGTATACAGTAATCAGTAGTATATCAAAGTATTTAGATTAGTACTTACAAAATCTACAATTATACTTTTTAAACACTTCAAAAATGGCTGCAAATTAAACACATATGCTGCTCTCTAGAATTGAAGAAGTCACTTCCTTTAAACACTTTGCATATCATATTTCCAAGATGCTTTAAATCTAAGCACTTGATGTGTTATCCAAGAGTTTACATTGCATGTGCTCAATGTGGATAATTGTTTAATATTTTAAATATTAAATTTAAGCACTAAATTACTGCAATTTGTATTTAATTTAATTTTTAAATTATTTACCTTTACAAAAGTGTTTATTTGATGAAACATTTTGGAGATAGTGGTATAAGAAACACACAATTTGTTTTCAATGTGAATGTAAAATTTTCGTCCAAATAAAAGTGTTCAGATTCAATTTGTTGCTTATATCAATCATTCTGTTGCCTATTCAGCACTTTGTTGCCTATTTATGTGTAGTCAACATTTTTACTCCCTGTTCAATATTCACAACACTCACTGGCAAAAACATAATTCTTTTTTACCTTTCTATAGAAAAAACATAGTTAAAAAAAAAATTCTTAATAATACATGTACATGTTGTATGGTGGAAAACATGACCAGTTAAAGTTGTTTTGTCATTTGTTGAACATAAAGGGAGGGATGCAACTGGTTGCAATCTGGAGACTTCACTGTAAAATGGTATCTTGGGACTACATTCCAGACATGTCCTGGCAATAGACATGTCTTCAATAATAGAAATACAAAGATATGATTCAATTTAATGCCAAAGACACGAAGACGCGTCCTCCATCAGGACACGTCTCAAAATTAGCTTCAAAGACACCTTTTACAAAACTGACGTGTTATGCACGAAAATAAGACTTGCGTTCCAATCCCTTGTAGAGACATCACACTTGGACATGTCTTACAAAGAGACATGACTATGTGTCAAACTATAGACACGTTTTAAAACTGGCTTCACATGAAGTATTAAGACACCATTTTATAGTGTTTCTCTCACTTGACTTTTGCCATAACAATCGGTTTATTAAATGAAATATTTTAATTTGTCAATGTGACCGGTGAATTAGGCCTGTAACATCAACTTTATGATTTTCAAAAAGTGTTATACATAAGCTAAAAAACAAAATCAAAACAAAAGGAAAACTATGTCTATCATAACTGATTGAATTTCAATATAAGCTTTTGTAGTTCTTTCTCTGGAGAATGACATACGTTATTTTGTTCCCATGCACAGATAACAAGATTATTACTGATAGAATGGAAGGTTAGTTTTGTTCCAATTGTTCCTTTATAAAATCACTCTTCTCATTAGGAATCTTTAAAGTTGGTAATATATAGGCCATATCACTTGGTCAAATTGAGTCACGACAAAATTGCAACGTTTTAACATATCATAAACAAATTGTAAAGATGATAGAACATGTGGGCTTGTATCTTATTTTTTCTTATTCATCTATATACTTAAACAGAAAATATGAACAATCAACTTACAGAAATTATTATCTCTTTTTCAGGCATGCATAAGAAGTCGATTGAGAGCACAGGCAAACTTAAGGGTCAGGATCTCCCAGGCGAGGACATGGAACACCAACATGACCAACGGAAAAGAAACAGTCCCGAACTTAAAAACTCTGAAACCGTGTCAAATCCCACGGAAGAGAAAACGAACGATGCTGACAAACTTCGTTCAGACAGCATCGCTTCTTTACGAGCTAAAGCACTGGAACACAGTGCAAAATTGAGTATGCTTACAGATTCAGAAAGGGAACAACTTCGGGATCAGTATTGCGGCAACATGGACAGCAGTAGCTGCAAAAGAATCGCGGCGGCAACGCACGGAAACTTATCACATCGAGTTGAAGAAATGCTGAGTGGCGGGAGATCAAATTCACCGGAAGCAGACAATATCGATGTAGGGACGAACGATATTGATCATATTGATAATCAGAAAGATCAGAGAAGAGACATGGATTTTCACTGACAATATTTTTCTGATCATGCAATTAAGACTATATAAGAAAATTGAATCACAATTGGTGAGCATTGTAAATAGTATATAATTTATATATCGAGTATTGATCAATTATACGAAATTGTATTTGAGTGATTTCTGAATTTCCGTCATCTGAAATTTGATCTCTATAAGAATGTTATTATTGTATATTCTTCTTGTGTGATTATATATGTATGCTACACAGACCCGTGTCGAGTAATATTGAACAGCCTTAATGAACAGATATACAGATTATGTGTATTTCAAGCTGTTTTAAAAACAAGCTATATATGAACTTAACGTGATCATGAATTTACTGTCAAATTGTCACATGGCTATTAATTGATTGTCGTTTTGTAAAGGTGACATGTAAAATTAAAAGAAATTTCTTTTGTATTCTAAGTACAAATTAGAAAACGGAATGATGAGAGTAAGCGACAAATTTTAAGGAGCAACTTCACATCGTAACTGCGATGCTCTATCATTTTGAAAATATCTAATAATACTACCTGACTTAACGCCATATTGGGCCTAATGAAATCACACGTTTCATTGTTACAGCCATTTGGCTATCAAATTGGACGTTAGACAGCACAATATTAACAATTTGTTTTATCCATTGTACAGAGGAGTTCGTGAGCTATGCTGAGTAATATATATTATTGTCATACGATGATTGGTGGTCTTTTGTATGTTGACAACTATTCGCGGAACATCTATTATCTTGTGGTCCATCATAGTTTTGGTTATAAAGCACGAACTAACGAGTTAATTCTTTAAATTACGTATACATTGTGAAGTATAAGCTTTCGGGGTAACATGCATGCATGTATAGCTCAGTTGTCGAAGGTCCCAGGTGAGGGTGGATGATGAGGGTGTTCAAAATTTAAAGCGCAAGGCCAAGATATATTTTCTTGTTATAGTTTTCTTCATCGATTCTTTATATCTTTGTCAATTAAAATAAAGCTATGTCTCAAATTAACCAGCTGATTTGTAAAAATAAGTGTTAAATACCATTTCGGAAGGCATACATGTATTCCATGATCGTTTACACTTTTGGACAATCGCCGACCATTATTTCTACAATTGTATGGATTGGCACAAATATTATTACACACAACTTGGCCTTGGGGCTAATTTGATTTGTGTCGCTACTTGATCTTCAAAACCGTCACATAAATGAGCTAGAGTTGTAATCTAGTATAACAGGATGCCTTCCCAAACGTTATTTATCAATTATTTCTTAACTTACTTGGCAGATGGTTTAGTAAAATATCTGCCTTTTCTGGCTCTCGATTTTCGGATAGGGAATACAGACATTTATTATATATATACGTGATGCTAGAAATATGCGACTCGTCACTACGGCTTTACACGGAGGCCTACAACGCAATTTATCAATGATTTTACTAATGCGTTAAAAAGACAAAGGGCAGAAGATTTTGGGTAACAGTTTGGAGAATTCTCGCCCACTCTTAGTGAAGTCTTTCATTTAGCTTGTGAAATGTTGCTGTCGGAAATGGATACACAAAATTTACATGTTTGCATCATGCACGCGTCGCCCAAGTTCGTTCCAAATAATTATGTTGAATGGGTGAAAGATCTGTGATCTGCTGACAAACAATGTGGTTGTCAACCAAAAGTTGTTCTTGCTGTGTGTGGTTTGGAATTGTCTTGCTGGAAGACAAGGTCTTCGTTTTTCCTTATTGTTGGAAGAAGTACATATAGTTTCAAAACTTCATTCAATGTAGCGTGTCGCAGTTAATGTTCCACTTATACTTGTAATACCACCAAAATGACATTCTCCCTTATAAATATAGGTATCAGTGATTTCTCAAATTTAACATTAAATTATATCGATTATTTTATACTTAAGAGTTGTAGGATGTGTCAATTCAACATTGAAAAGATATGAGTGATGCATGACTTTGGTAACCCAAATTGTATGTGTGAACGCGCAGGCGCGTGCATGGGTGGGAGTACTGACGAATCATGGCATGCAGTCTTTGGATTCGGATATGGGGGTGGGGAAATATACTTCAGTGAAAAAAGTGAGAGACGTAGGCTACGTCGTCCCTCTTCAAAGAAAGATATGGAATGTCATTCCATTCCCTTTCGACACCCATGATAATGTAATAACAATAATGCCATGATAATAATAGTCATAATGGTAATAATAATTACTATTATTGCGTTATTATTATTATTGTTATAATTTACTATTTTTATTCATTAATTATTATTATTATGATTAATGTATGCATGGTATCACGGACCATCCTTGCTTATTTTATTGGTTACCATTGACGATAGGGCAACAACGTGCATAAGTTTATAAATATGTATTATATAACCCACACATCCTTTTCTGAACTTGTTGTTTCTCACTCTATATATGAACGCCTCGAATATCAGGTTTTTAACACTAACACTGAAGGTGTTCTAGTTGTCAGTTTTATGGGAAACATTTATATATTACCATAACGGTACCGCATATCCAAAAACACTTCAATAAATAAGTCAAAACGTATGTTATTACCGGCCTTATAGTCACCGAATGTTTAATTTAATTTTTAAAGGTATATGACCCGACCGACAATATCGTCCTTCACTTTACTCCATCAAAATTGAGAGTTTTGGTATCCAGATGAAAAATCGGACCAAGATCGGAACACCTACCGTTAAACACTAAATGCGATCTGGGAAAACTTGCCACATGGTGGGAAATTTATATTTTGAGTTTTTACTATCGCTGCAGAGTTTGAAATATTAAGTTCTTCTTTCTTCTTTGATACACAGGTCAAAAGTTACGCCTTATACAATCTGACAAAAAATAAAGTACAATATAACAGATTTTAAGCTATTTTCTTTGATTTTTTCAAAACTGTCCTGTGCGACATGTGGCGGGTTTTCCCAGATCACATCACTAATGTTAAACAAATGTTCACTGTTCAAAATATTTTAACACTTATTTTGTAACAGTTTGGAACACCGCGTATTCTGTTTTGAACCGGGTTGTATCCCAAGTGTAAAAATGGTGATCTCTTCAAGAAAATAAGAATTGTGCATCACTGCCAGTAAAGAAATAATAAAGTGGCCTATGCACTGTGATATAATTTGCTCATAACGCGAGTCAAAAATATTAACACTCATTTTGATTATTTTTTCTGCAGTAGTGAAAAATCTACCAAAGGTATTGACTATCATAGTTATACCAAACATGATTATTTCGCCTACTGCAGAAATTTTGAATCTTGATTTTTGAACTTTGCATTTAGAAGTTACACTAACTTTTAGGTACACATTTTGACTCTGTCCATGATTGTGTGATATGTGTAAAGAGACTTTGGATACATGAGTCTGCACATGCATACATCATGACATTCTTTGTTTGATACCTTAAGCTTTGTGTAAATATCAAGGATAAATAAAAAACGTCAAAATATTTCATTATTCTGAAAACAATAACAAATTTGGTATGGAATCTTATACCCACAATATGAAACATCATTTTACTAAATGTTTGAAATAGTTCAAAATATCATTTGGCGGGAACTTTGAATTCAAATATGTAGGCAAGCCTGTGCAATACAGTTTAGATTTTTTCTTCTATTTCAGTCAAAGCGTGCCCCACAAATGCCATTTCCTTCAATGGCATTGACTATTAAGAAATTTTCAACAGTTGGCACGGATTAAGTAATGATTGCATTAGTAAAAGAGAGGCAATTAAGCATTTAGATGTAAGTGACTCAATGGCCTTACTGATGTGTGGGCGTGAAGAATTGTAAAACCGCGGTCAATATGGTCTTTGGCGACTTTCTGTTCATTTAACACGTCTGCAATATGTGAAAATGTAATCTTTCGATTTTTTCACCAATGAGAGTGTAGGCCTATATAATGAGCTTGTTTAAGGCAGAAAGATCCCAATCAAACTAAATTCTTAATTTAAACATATTTCATGTCTTTTCATACATAATATTAAAGTATATGGGGAATTTTGTGCAATCTGACACTTTCTGAATTTTCTGAACTTTCTGAATGCAAACGGGAGATCCAATATGGCAGCCAATGGTTGCCATTTGGAAGACATTTTGATGCGCTTTCCTGACCAAAGTGTACCACCTATCTTGGTATTTAGGATAATTACAATTTTCCTTGTACTGACGATTTATTTTTTGTTAGTTTATGAAAGGGTTTTGATTAATATTCAAAAATATGAAAATTACATGAATTTCGTAGCTCATTAATATGTTTAATGCTAATAACTCCAAATCGGGGTAGACTATTAAAAAATTAAAAAAAAAAACATCAGTACAAGCAGAATCATCTAATGAACAACTCTGCCAAATGGCTTTTTATTTGAAGAAACAAAACTGGGGATATCGTGCATTAAAAGTTATATACTTTTGTCCAAATATAGAAACTAAGAAATAGGTGAAAATAGTACTGGTCAATTAACACCGCCGGTGTTCTTGCAGCCATTACACTGCTTTTCCTACACCCTTATGTAAAAGAATTTTGTGTTTGCACGATTTCCTCGTTGTTTAGGAACAAGGTTGTTCTATTTTTTTCCTGTGAGTTTTCGCAAGAAATACCTGTAATATTATGGTCTAAGCATGTTGCTAAGGAAAAAAAATTAAAATAAATTATGGTAATTAGAATTTTTGTATTTTTTCATGGTTGAAAATACTAAAAACTGCAAAAAACACAGAAAATTGATTTCTTTAAGGAAAATTGTTTGATTAGGATCTTTCTACCTTAATACTTAATATTCTGAAATAGGGTGTGAACTCATTTGATAACCACTGTATCAGATTCAATTCAAATGTTGAAATAAGGTTTTTTCGATGATATATATATCTGTTGACAACATAACAAAAAAGAGGGGCGTAGACTCACGAAATGTCCCTTTAAATTTTCAAAGATTTAATCAGCATTATAAGTTGTACCACTTTAACGTAAGTAAACACTATTGTCAGCTCAAATGGTCTGAAACCGGAGATGATCATTTATATCATAAAATTTTATTGCAATAATATATATTCAGAAATCACGCGAAGTGTTATAAGGGATATATATCATACCATATCATATCAAAATACAAAGTTATCACGACCTTTCTGTCAATGTAACTTCGAGTGAAAACATTACTCAAATATCTTTTATTGGATCTATCACAATTCTATGCACATGACTAAAACTATCATGCATACCACTTGTGATTTCAAGGAACTACATTCGCATATTGGGGTTATATTAAAATGTGATTTCATTATTGAGTAAAACCTGAGTGTAGATTTCGTTTTCTTTTATGTACAAATTGATGGTATATTGATTCATTGTTTCAATGGAAAGTAAATAAATATCGACGAGAAATGTGGTCCCTGGATTCTAATTTTGGATCAATAAGTAAACTGAAATACCAGGGTGATTCCCAAAAGGGATTAACCAAGGGGTGGGGAGTATACGAACGGTTATCCCTTTTGGGGCAGTGTGGCGTACATATGGAACGCTCCACGTATCAAATCATGGGAGTTTCATGCGCTGATATCGAGTTTACCCGCTATATGTCGAGTTTACAAGCGCTGCCTATCAGTTTGAACTCTATGTTGCCGAGTTCAGTAAATCAGTCCAGAATATAAATCATGTTCCAGAATAAATCATGCCGAGTTTTAAAAAACAGGACATGATTTTTTCACATTGAAAACTGGGCATGATTTTTTTCTCAACTGAGAAAACTCGACATGATTTTTTTCTCAACATGCGCAAACGCGACATGATTGTTTCTCAACCGAGCAAATCGAACATGATTTTTTTTACACAGACACCAAAAAATCATGTTCGATTTCTCATGTGTTGGAAAAAACTGTACGAGATTTTGAAACTGGACGTGATTTATGTCAAACTCACCATTATAGAGACCGGCAAATCGAGTTATAGGGGAAACTGGACTTATTAGCGCTGTAAACTCGACATTATAACGCTGCACACTCGGACCATATGAACGAGGAAGGAAGGAAAAATCGAATATACAGCGCGTGAAACTCGACATGCGCGGGACTCGCCATGCATGATTTGATACGTGGAGCGTTTAAAAACTGGACATGATTTTGTCAAACTCACCATATGAGAGCAAAACTCGAGTATAGAAGGCAAAATGACAGATAACGCTGTAAACTCGAAATATAACGCGGCACACTCGACATATGGGGGGGAAAACTCGATACACATCGCGTGAAACTCGACATGCGCGGAAAAAATCTGCCATGATTGATACGTTGGAGCGTGCCATAGTGGCGCACGGATAGAGCGCAGGACTCTTGATCATAAGAACATTGTAAGTCGTGAGTTTCAGGCCCGCTGATTTCAACGTGTTTGTGTCCTGGCAAATAAGTTTTTACTTAATGTCAATTGCCTCGTCTACCCAAGCGAAATATGGGGAGCTGTCATGGGGGATATTACAATCTAAGTGCTGATAGGCATTTGCGCTTGTAATGCCATGTCTTAGAGCAGCCTCCTATATGAAGCGAAATGATTGTTACGATTTTCCTAACGCAGCAATAATTATGTATTGTACACGCTGTTGATTTACCCCAGATTGTGTAAGAGCCTTTAATAAATGCCTGCATATTATTATTATTGGGAAGCACAAAGGGAAAACCGACGGGTGCGAGTCGTGAACGTTAATGATAACGGACATTGATGGTGGCGATGAGACAGAGACGATCCAAAAACGATAACAACGACAATAATGGTAAGGCTAAAACAACTTTGCTTCATGATATGCTGCGTGTATTTCACTTTTTTATTGGCAAATTCGTACTATTTATTTTCTTACGAAAGGTCCACGCAGGACAACAATACAACAATACCATTTTATAAAGGCGATTAAAATCGAGCTATGGTGTTCTCACTATCATTCGAACGAGGGAAGAGTGCCGCCTTTTAGAACAATATTTTGTCAGAACTTAGGCAATATAGTGATTTTAGGCATAATTTTATCAGTCCAATTTTTGGTTAGTCAGGTTTACGTTTCACAAGTTATCATTCCAATTAAGATCAAACTGCGTATTAGAGAATTACTCTCGAATATTATATTAATTTGGCTAGATAATTAGATAACGTGCCAATCTGATTTCAACATTGATTAGCATTTTATTATTTTGTAACATGGGTAAAAGGTAATTACCTTATAAGTAAAGGCAGAGACGCGTATATATCGGGGAGAAGGAGTAAACTATAAGATGTTTAAAACATCCCGCCCGTCTCTAGGTTGGGTATCTCAGCGGAGATATACAATTGGGATAATTATCTAAATAAAGATATATTCAGCCTCACTACCGAGTAGCCATAATTTTAAATGAAATTAATTTGCTTAAAGCCTCCACTTTCCCAAAAGGCAAAGGCTTGTTCACTGTAATTAGACCACTCGCTCGGTGAGGGACAGAGAAGTTGGGAGATTCGTGGCAGAAACAAGACAAGCGACTTCAAAATTTGTCCAGTGTTTTATCTACAAATTGACAACAGACGAACGGCCACTGTGTGATAGCGCCTTTTAATTTGGGTCCCATTGTGACATTATAGCTAATGTCTTGAAATTTTCCTTTTCTTTACACATCTTGGCATTCACATAGTATTTACACGTCCTTTGGCACTGATTCGAAGCAGGATGGATTTACATTGTGAATAATTTGGCTGGCAACGTCTTCAACTCTAAATTCCTTGAGTTATTAAAGATATTAAAAACTAATGATGTCGCCCTTAAAACACGCTTTATATATGATTACCCATTTCTTAGGCTGCACATTCTAATATACTGTATTCCAATCTACTCAATCCATCCAATATCTAGCAATTCATTCCTCCAAGCATCCCGAATCTATCATTGATCAAGGCATTCTTCAACATACATGATCCAATAATCAATTCTCAATATTTCATCCCTTACATGCATGAATGCATGATTCATTCCATCATCCATTCATATCTTATACATGTAATGATCAATTCCACGTCAATTCTTACCCATTCATTTATACATGAGGCATGGAAATCCCGACCCTTTCGGACAAAAGCCTGAAAAACAAGCGTGCACAATGGCCAAATTGGGCCTTAAAACAGGCTGAAAATAAATAAATTGTGTAAATCTGAACAACATAGAAGTCTGAATTCAGGAATCAGTTCCTCATCTATGCATGCCATCCCTCCACCAACACACAGCATCCATCCATCCCCTCCACCAACACACGCATCCATCCATCCCTCCACAACCACGATCCATCCATCCCCCACCAAACAACACGCAAATCCAACATCATCCCTCCACCAACACACGCCTCCCTCCCTTCTCATCCCTCCATCCCTCCATCCATCCTCCCTCAATCCCTCCATCCATAGCCATCCTCCATCCTCAATCATCCAGTCCATCCATTCATTCCAGCCATCCATCCATCCATCCATCCATCCATCCCATCCTCCAAAACCAACCAACCAACAAACCATCCAACAACCAACCAACAAACCACCAACCAACCAACCAACCAACCCCACTTGTCATCCACTTATCCATTCTGATATGACTTCCAGCGGGTATTGTGCGTATGCAGAGCGTAGCATTTATTGCAATTTACCATTATTAATGAGAGATTTTAGTTCCCCTTATGTTTTACATTCAACTGAGGAACAACAGCAGCAATATTAGGGTTGGGCAAATCTTGACACTGTTTTCTCAAAAATGATTAGGGACCAGTGATTCTATGGCCAAATTTGATGTAAAAATCCGAATCTGGCATAAAATTTTGAAAGTCCGTGATGTCTGAGTCGACTAAATGTCAAAAATTCAAAATGGCCGCCAAAATACCATTATTAGCCCATTTACAGCATATTTCCATGATTATGATGATTCAAACATTTCTTATATAGATTTTGATGGGCAAGGATTACAAATCTAAAACATTGTTGAATGCAAATCTGTTATAGGTTGTGACTTCTGATGACATGTGACCTCTGTGAATTCAAAATGGCCGCAAAAATCAAATTGTTTAGTAGAAATGTAATATTTTCCTAAATATGGTGTCTCACAATATGTCTTTATGTAGGGTTTTAAATCTAAGGATCACAAATCTGGCAATGCAGAATCCAGATCAGACAATATGTATTTTGCACCTGGTGAAATCCAAAATGGCTTAATTGGGTCTTATATAATTGCCCGTTTACTTCCCGGGGATATGTTTCTCATTCATGTCTTTTCATCGGGTTTCAGGTTCAAAAAGTTACGTGAAAGCATGGTTTCTCATAGATGTATATGAATCAAGAGTCATTTGTAATAATTTTCATTATTGTGTAGCTCCTCTTTTGTAAATAGATTCTGCAATCTAAATCACTGAGTTTCAATATGCAAGTTCAATGTTGAACATCTCAAGTTGATGCAGGTTTCACTGCGTTGCGTACTAGATTGTCTTGTTTCATCACGTGAAAACTCGCTGCATTTTAGTCTTTCCATCAAACCTTTATTATGTCGCATTGCCTAAATCTGGTGATACTGTAAGCTGTAAGTAACCATCTCACCAGATCAAACTCCTTTTCTGTCAACTTCTGAAGATGTGAATGGAGTCTGATGTCACCAGGGGCCCTGGTGCTTCTGCACTCTTCTAGTAGCTTCATTGTCTTGGCTGTTTCTTCTTCTTCAATTCTTCTTTCTTGGTAACAGCCAATGCGTCGACAGTTTCAAAGTATGTAAGTATCTGGCCTCTATTGACTTGACAGCTTGAACATTTCAGTGTTTCTTGCCCATTTCCATTTTTGCTGATTCCCGGTACTGCTCAAGTTAATAAACGACTCATCAGCCAGCAACCTTGTTGGTGGTGACAATGTTTTTACGTGAGTGGGTTTGAAACTGATGTTGATCCTCCACTAGCAGTTATGCGGACAATCCAACTTGGCAAAAATTTCCGATTCACACCCTAAGTTTGTCAAAGGAGCAAAATCCAGTTTGGCTTCATCCATTTCCTTTGCATCTCTCTCATCACTTGATATGGAAGAATGACAGGCAGATAACAGTCTCTCCAACGTGTCTATCACTTCTATCAAGTACAGACTCAAGACAACTACTGGCCTTCGTTTGAACTCATTGCGTTGTCCCTTGATTGTTTCAGTTCAGGTAACCTGTTCAAAGAACAAGCGAATCCAGCCCAGTTCCGCCAATTCTTATCTGCATCACCACGATGTTTTTAGCCGAGTAGTTCCCTCCAATAGGAAAAGGAAGCCACGCCCAAAGTTGGGAATATATTCTGGCGCAACACCACGAACCAATCCATATCTGGATACTACGTTGAACCAGCCCAAAACCAACCTTATTACGAATTGACGTCAATACCGCATCAAAGAAGCCTATAATTGGACTGTTGGCGTTCCAAGAATTCCTTTGGCAATCTCAGCAATCCTTCCGAATCTGTTGGCAGTAAAGCCCTGAAGCCATCATGGTCAATGCCCTGGGAATCCATCCAGTGATGTGTACTTAGTATAGAGTGAGATAGAGGAGCGGCATGGCTGGGGGGGACGCCACTTTGCTATTGGATCGGGCCAAGGTGTGGCCCCTGGCGCTGGGGACGTTACCACATGGGAGAGGAAAAAGAGAAAACAAGAACTTAGGGGTAATAGAAAACTGACAAAAGAGAAAAACAGAAAAAAAGATAAAAGAAAAAGGAAAATAAGAAGACACAAGCGCGGACAAAAATGAAAACATAAAAGAATCAATAAAAAACAACATCCCAAACACCACATCTCCCCCCCCCCCCCCCCCTACTGCAGATTACAGTTAGCAGCTTCTGGACACCTATTTTCTTATTCAGTATTTTGAACACTTTATCAGCTGCGTGATCTGCAACTAGTATGATGGTGAGTGTGCACTTCAAGATCTTCTCATCCGTCACACCAAGATCTCCAAGGCGTTGCACAGTCACAAGCGCGATCAGACATCCAAAAGTCAATGAGCGTTTTATGTCATCAACGTCACAATCAGCAAGTACTGCAGACATTTCAATCCCAGCCTCAGTTCATAAGTGCAGGCACCATTCAGCTCCTGGGAATGACTGACATCTCAGTATAGCCAGTAGTCATTGTTTTCCGAGATGGGTGTGGGACTGAAATGGTGATAGGATCCGTCTTGACATCATATTCATTGGTGGCCTCAGCTTTGGTTGTATATCCAGACCCAACGTTACCACATATTCACCCTTGTTGATCAACTTCAGCAACCATAAGAAGATTCATGTAAGATGCATCCTCAAGGTATCGATCACAGTCCTACGACTAGGGTAAACGTAAGTCAAGTCTCTTCCACGCTTTCTACGCTTGAGACCTTTCAGGTGGTCCTAATTATGGTCTGATGTTTCTTCATCTGTCAACCTACTATCATCATCAAATATGTCATATTCACATATCACCTGGACTTGGAAGCTCCCATTGTTGTCCAAAGTGATAGTGGCTGTGTTGGACAATACCAGTGAGTGTCACTTGGACTACTTTGTCCATCAGCTAAGCCATAACTGTACATCGAATGATTGGTTCTTTTTATCCTTTCGACTTTTACGAACTTTCCCACCTGGGAAAAGTGATACCGTCACTCGCTGTTTCTGTTTCTGGGGTTGGAGAAGTAACTAACATTTCTGAGTATGATGAATAGTTTTATTAGGTGTGCTTACAAAGTGGGCATGGTTCATTCAAATGGGGGGTCTGCTGGCTGTGACACTCATCATTGTTAATGCTTCGTCGTATACAGCTTCCTCGAAACATGCTCACTCTCACGAGATTTGTTTTGTCTTCTTTGCTTTCTCTGCTGATTGACGTCTTTTTTCCTCTACGCCGTTGCTGTTCGACTCCAACGCGTTGGACAACTGAAGGTTGGACATGTCGCTGGTAATTTCAATGGACAGTTATCTTCGGTAGTATAAAACGCATCTTCCTCGGACATTTTGACACCATACTGATCTTCTAGCTTGGACTGATATTTTCACGGGATGTGTCCGAATATTCGTAAGCCATTTTTGTAATAGATGTGTTGAAAATTTGTTGCACTGTGAACCAATTTTGTTGACTTCTTGGGTTTTCTTACTGGTATATTGGTTACACAGTGCTTTGAACCGTTCTAGTCAGTCTTTATTTTATTAGCGACATGTTTCTCATTCTGTGGATAGACATTTTTTATATTCACATTTCAATGCAGAGCTCTTTAGCCACAATTTTGCTTCCCTCATTTGCTGATGTTTGTCTTTGTCCTTTCTTCACTTACTTGAACAAATTCATCATTCTTCCTATCACAGATTGACCGCTAGGAGCGTAGCACTGATTTGTCAACTCAGTTGTTCTTTAAAACGTATCTATCAATGTCCGGGTAAATGTCTCACTTCTCGTAGTGGTTATGTGGAATGTTGTCGTCGGCCATTCTGTAATAAAACTTTGCTACAGGCGGTTACACTGTCACTAAACACTTAACTTCTGTCTGGCACAGCGAGTTCAATAACCTGAAAAGTCAAAGAAAAGGATAGTTGATTGTTATAAAAGTGATGCTTATAAAAGCTGTAAATAGTATTAAAATAATAGCATCCAGTAATTAGTAGTAGAGAATTTGAGACTTGTGCGACTACATGCTTTTATCGTATACAAGTTTTGGTTAAGCAAGACTTTGTTGTTATTGGTCCAAGCCATTTTTAAATTTTTTAAGAGGTCAAATTTCATCAAAGGTCAAACATATTACTTACCTGATCCTGGTTTTCGCATTGTCAGATTTTGTGAATCCTTGTAATTTAAAACCTAACATAAAGATGTTATAGAAACACCACCATTTGAGGGAATATACCATAATTTTAGCAAATTGTGTGATTTTTGGCGGCCATTTTTTGCAATATCAGATGGCCAAATGTTCGTCCTGAGATCAAAAAGGTAACAATTTTAAATATTATCATGTTAGGTTTGTGAATCCTTGCCCATAAAAACGTGCATACGGACAAGCATGCTGGGAACCAGCAAAACTGTGCTATATAGGCTGTACAAAGCTCAAATAATGGGTATTTTGGCGGCCATTTTGAATTTTTTTTTTGACATTTAGCGACGTCAGAACGGGGTCATCGGAATCACAAATTTTGCCAGATTTGGATTCTACATTAAATTTGGCCATATAGAATCAACTGGTCTCCAAAAAATGAAATGGTGAATTTTGCCCAACCCCTAGCAATCTAATTTAATCAAAGAAAATCCGAGATTACATGATATAATTTTGTTTCCTATCTTTGGTAGTCATAAACTAGACAACTCACGTAGTACCCCGAAAGTAAAACATATTCTTAAGCCAAATCTGTGACATTTTTTAAAAGAAGCTATTCACTATTTTGGTAGGTAAAGGCGTCAACGTTTTACCAAAAAAGTGAGTTACGTAGGGGTGGGGAAATTGGTTTTTCGGAGTCAAAGGTCAATACAGGGGGTCAAAATTTTTGAATTGGATCCAATCATGTTAGACAAGTATACCAGTTTTATAGTTTAATCATAAGATTCCAAAAAGTATGTTGTACTATCTCTCTGCGGCAGAAAGTTTTGGAGTTAAAGCTAAAAAAAACAGCAAAAATCAATAAAAAGGATCATTTTCTTCAGTTGTACAGGGGTCAAATTTAAACAAAATTACTACTTACCTATTACTTTTACTCCGATTTGGATAAAAAGGTGGCAAATTAATAGCCATGGATTCTCATGGATAAAAATAACGGAATGTTTTGAGTGTCTTAATGCTTACTTACGACAGTAGGGGGAAACAAGGTCGCCCCATTGATGCAATGGATGTTGACCTGTGGTTCCCTTTACATTTTTTTTTGCTGTTTTTACCTTTACCTCCAAAAACTTCTGCGCATATTACAAACTATACCTTTTTGGAATCTTATAGATTAAACTATAAACTTGGTATAACTTTTCAACATGATTGGATCAATTTCAAAATTTGACCCCTGTTATTGACCTTGGACTCCCGTAAAACCAATTTCCCCACTCCTACGATAACTCACTTTATTTGGTAAATGTTGACACCCATACCTTACCAAAATCAGTTGAAATCATCCGCTCTTTAATTGTTTTCACAGAGAACTTACTTTAAGAGATACTAATGGCATTCCCAAGTCAGCCATCGCGAGTGTCACTGGCACTGATAATGCTATCCTACTGACTGATAGCACTGGTGCACATGCCCCACACCTTCACTTCCTCCCCCCGAAACCTGCACTGTCAGCTTCGATTTGGTTAAATAAAGTTAGCTCAGAGACATAATTTGCTATCAAAGCTAAATAAGGATCCCGCGGTTTTGTTCAATGTGGCTCTTTCAATCTTGTAATGACTATTTTGGAAGTACTTTGACAAAACCGAAACGCCAGTTTCATTATCTCAGTCCTACAATGGGAGATAAGCTTAGCCAATGTAACACGAACAAAATGTATCAAATTCGAATGTCCATTTTAGCTGTTAACCTTGGACATAGAGTACCCAAACGGCAAATGGCAAAATTATTATACTATTGAAAAAATCACCATAGAGCGTGCAATAATATTACATTAAATGTTAATCCAAGAATGTGTTTTAACGAAGGCTGAACCCTTGAGGCGTAAAACGTCTTATTACATGATCAGTATAAATGCTTAATCAATGTTTGGTCACA
>JAMKCH010005960.1:0-41380 GCA_023653785.1 Ophioderma brevispina
AAGCATCCAATGAAGTTATTTGTTTTAGATGTTTTGAGTCAATTTCTTTGTACCTACAAGTTAACCTACATTAACACTTGTCTCCTTTCACTTCATTGGCAGTTAATGTTACTTGTTGGATGAATATCATATATGTTTATCATTTAAAATTAATTGATTCAACTTGTCTTACATTAAAATATGATCACAATTGCTATGAAAGTTCATCCATACCTCCATGCATGTAAATTTAAAAAAACAATTAGTGGTTATAAAACTAATTGCCCATGGAAATTATTCCCTGTAACTTTTTCCTCAAGAATATAATAGATATTATATACTGCATAATAAATTTGAGCTTGTTAATTGGTTACATGATTTGAAAGAGTTTCACTATTTTGATGAAGATGTGTGCAAGGTTACTATCGGGTGTCTCTAAAAAAGGAAACCCTAAAATCGCCCTCTATTTCTTGAAGAGAAAAAGGTAAACCATACAAATTAATACACCTCTGTAAAGTTTATTTCATTAGGTTTCCGACACCGAAAACAATTTCGTAAAGGACACATATTGACCGAGTTATGGCCGATATCATGTCTTACATGGCATGTGCGTAACCCATTTGGGTGCGGGTGCGGGAATTATCAGGGATTTGAGCGCACATCTATAGATGAGTTAAGACATCAATGTTTACAAACACAAGTTCGCACCTGGTCTACTGACATGTTAGAGGTGCGAAGAATATGCCCATCCAGTAACAACATTCAATAGCCTTATCACGCCTGATTGAGCGCGAATTTTAAAAGCACAGGCCCTGCAGGTGCTCACGCATACTGCCGGGCAGTGCTTTGTCCGTTGCCCGGCGTTGACGTCACATGTCACCTCATCTATAGGATCTGGAAATAGAAAACGGCATTTTCCGTGCCAATCCGCGTTAAGAATGGCCGAATCCGCCTAATTGCGCACCCCAAAATGCCCAGCTAAATTATGTTCAAGTTGCATAAGTGTTAATAAATAAACAGCGGGTATCGAGGCCCGCGCTTCGCCCGTGCTCCGCTAGCGAGTGAACGGTAGCGATCACTGAAATGGAACGCTCCCTGAACAGATGCGATCACTGATACTACGGCGACACCACCTCCCCGCAATAAATTATCCGAGTCACACACCATTTATTAACTCAAATTCCTTTAGTTCCCGTCATAATCCTGTAGCTCTTTAGTACCATATTCCACAGGAACTCAATTTTCAATCCTATATCTTTCCGTCCGGTTTAATCATCTTCTCAAAACCCCGTATTTTTATACCAGAATCAACGAAAGAACATACGCGTATTGATAATTTTAACATGTTGCCAATATAGTGCTCATTTTCTAAATAATCCCACGTTTTTATTTCATCCCATAATATTTTTTAGTGTTTAACCTTTTTATCTCAAAGTACTCCTCATGTGCTAACCCGTATATTTCCTGTTACAGCCCATTGTTTTTCACAACTTCCTCAAACTCCCATATAAAGTTCCCTCCAACCCTGCGTTTTGCCCCTCCTCTGCTTCTCCTTCCAGGTTTCTTTCTTTTTCTCTTGAATCCCTCACATGTTCACTATACTTTTTTCTCTCATTCCATCTCTCTCTTGACCACATCTCCCTCTCCCCTTTCTCCCCCCACTCTGTCTCTCTCTCCTCAACGTTTCCCCCTCTAGAAACAAATTAGGCCTATGTTTTCGGTGTCATTCGGTCTCTCTCTCTTCCACCTATCTTTCTTTCACGCTCCTCTTTTCTCCCTCCCCTCTCTCCTCTTTCTCTCCCTCCCTCCCTCCCCTCCTCCTCCCTTCCACTCTCTCGCTCCCTCACTCGTCTCTCTCTCCTCTCTCCCCCCCTCTCCTCTCATATATTGATTCTCTCCATATTCTCTCTCGCCACACACTTTTCATTCCGGCCTCTCTCTCTCTATAACCATTTTCTGTCAGTGCGGCGTACCAGCGGTGATGCGTAGCACAGTCGTCCAAACGATCACGCGAAAAAAATAATTTTTTTCAACCCTTCTGACTATTGTTGCTATATAACAAATTCATATTTACCGCAAAGGGCTCATTACCATGCTGGGGTCACATATGCGCGCGCCGTGACATCACGCGATCGTTCCGCCGCGTTCATGTGCGATGTGTGCGATGACCAGGGAGTACCACTGCATAACATATAATACGCAGTCCGTTGGTAAATCAGCAAGTGTCACAGAGCTGGAATATAAAACCAAAGGGGGAATCGCGCGTGTTATTGAATAGAGCAGCAGCGTACCGATTTCCTCTGCACTCGCAAGTCACCTTGTTGGTGGGGGGGCGCAACCGCCGCGAGTCGCGCTGGCTGCACAAGGACACGCACCTACAACTCTGTGCGTCACACGTTATGTACATGTTGACATTTTCCCCAGTGTTCCCTTGTCCGATCGACCGATTCTTTCCCTTCCTAATTATGCGAAAATCCATCGATGGAAGAAACATGCATCTAAAAAGATTCCTGCATTCCTAATGCACAAAAAGTACCGCCCGATGACCCCTATTAATTTTGCTAGGAAAAGAGATTTGAGTCCGATAATAGCATGTGGCATCAGAGTTTTGTTAATCATGTTGTTACTTCACTCGCTAAAGTTTGGTGACGAACGAAACACCCGGTTCATATATCATTAAGGATTTTCCAAATGCGACGATACGTAAACCAAATATGGTGGTGCCCAAAACTCTGATAATGACGTTGCCCCCTTATTCTTTATATATACTTTGGGCAACTTGATTTGGTTACGCTTTTCGGAGAATCTTCGGGTCTGGGTTATATTACGTCGTTGCAGTGTTTTAAATAAATAACGCACGGCGCGCTGTGAACCAGTGTTTTATGTAAACTTGGGCGAGGACTGAAGTCTACGCTGGAAAAATAGGAACCGTATAAAATTCCCACTCCGATGGCGCTACCCATTCAAAGTTCGTTTTTAATAAGTATAGATAATATTCATCATGGAGATGAAAACGCCCGTCGCTCAACCAACACATAATTCTTACTCTTTGAAAAATGCAGATCGACGTATTGGTCCAGCTTGGTAATTAAACGAGTTAATTTCCTGGTTGATTATTATACCATGAAGCATGCGCTACTTCACCCAACAAAATGTATTGAATGGGACATCAGGCACTGTTACAGAGAAGTAAACCAACAAACAAAAACTCAAAACACACTATAATATGTCCCGAAGGATTCTCAAGAAAAACAAAAAAAAAACAAAACCACCAAAAAAAATTGTTTTCAAGAAATGCCAAACCTAAAATTGCACATTGAAATAAATGAAATAATTGTGGTTTTAATTGGCTAAAATTTACCATTTTATTATATTTAATGTATCATGTAAAAATAACGGGTGGGATCCAGACAGGCGTAACCAGACCTGAGCCTCGGGGGGGGGGTGGGGGGGCAAGACTCAGAAGTTTCCCTATTTTCAGTGCGCCATTTTGCGGCTCGCTGTGCTCGTCCGGTATACCAGCCTGAGGCACCTTCAGCCCTTCCCTTTCTCTTCTTCCCTCCTTATTTTTCTCTTCTTCCCTCTTCTTTTCCCCTTTCTCTTCTCTTCCCTATATTCTTTCTTTTTCCCCTTTCTTCTTCTTTTTCCCTCTTTTTCCTTTCTCTTTTCTCTTCCTTCTCCCTTTTTTCCTTCCCATTTTTTGGCGGCCTTCCCTATTTTTTGTGTTCCGGGGGCGCTTGCCCCCCGGCCACCCCCCCCCCCACTGGTTACGCACTGGCTCCAGAGGGCACTAATTGTGGCACCTAGTGAAACCCCTTCCAGGGGCGGAGCTCCAGGAAGCTCTCGGGTTGATATGTTTGAGTGGCCTTCAGAGAGCACGCCTTTATCTTCTATTTTTTTAAGCAAATGAACTATACTGCCCTGACGGGTCCAGCAGGGCGGTGCCCCCCGGCATCTCTCGTTTTTGCATGTTTGAGTGCCTTCGTAGAGCTCTCAGCCAGGGCCTCTCATTGGTCTCATTCATCTTGAAGCAGATGAACTACTACCCTTGCGAGGGTCCCAGGGACCGGATCTCCCGAAGCTCTTGAGTTTTAGTATGTTTTGGAGTGCCTTCGTAGGAGCTCAAAGGCCCCCATGGCTTCTTCACTTATCCATTATTTTTGAAGCAGAGATCTACACCCCTGGCATGGGTCCGGGGGGGTGGATATCCCTAAGCTTCGGATTTTAGTATGTTTGAGGCCTCCGGAGAGCGTGTCAGTATCTTACTTGACCATTTTTTGAAGCAGATGAACTATACTGCCCCCTGACGGACGGGGTCCAGGGGGCTCAGCTCTCGGTGTTTAGCATGATTGTGTGGAGGTGCCCTCGGAGAGCTCTCAGTTATCTCCATTATTTCGTGAGCAAATTAACTCAACTGCCTTGGCAGGGGGCCAAGGGGCGGGGTCCAGGGGCAGGCCCCGAAGCTCTCGGTTTTAATATATTGATGCCTCACTAGAGCTCTCAGTTATCTCATTATCTTGAAGCGATGAACTATATTACCCGGCGGGGGTCCAGGGGCCCGAGCTCCGGAACTCTCATGTTTTAGCCATGTTTGAGTGCCTTCGAGCGTCTCAGCCGGGGCTCTCAATTATCTCATTACCTTGAAACAGATGATCTTACTGTCCCTAGCGAGGGCCCAGGGGCAGACCCCCAAAAGCTCTTGGATTTTAGCTGTTTGATGTTTGAGTGCCTTCGAAGAGTTCTCACTATCTTACATTTTGAGCATATTAAATCTGCTGCTTATTTCTTTGTCAATTTTTATTTTTCCACCATGTCTTTTCAGCACCTGCACCCCCCCCCCCGTGGCACCCGGGGCCTTGCCCCTTTCCCCATAGCTACGCCACTGTACAAGCCCATAGCGCAAAGTAGTGCATCTATTCGTGTTTCGAAGCACAATTTTTCTTCATAAGGATCACCTTTAAATTCAATTTTAAAGCTATTTTTCTTGCAGCGTCAAGGTAGTACAAGATTGGTCTCGACGTTCAGGCATCACCACATGTGTCTCATTCAAAACCAGCTCCCGCCCGCCTTCTATTTCTCTCTCTCTCTGTTCTCAGCTTTCCTAATATTTTTTTTTTCATATTTTCCTACCTATTTATTTTATTTTTTTCTTTCTTCTCTTCTTTTCTTCTCCCTTTTAGTTTTTTAACCCTCTAAAACCAGGGGGCGCGCCCCCTCATCCGCGCCTGGAAATACGACATAGATTGCTATGTGAAAATTGTTTATTTTAGGATCGGCAATATAGAATGTCTGTATAAAATAGTTGGCGGTCAGTTGGAGCAATCCCTTGCCGTTAAGAGCAGAGCCATTTCTCAGTGGAATTTGTCTTTTTAAGGTTTAATGACCCAATTTAGCGGGGGTGCCCCTTGTGAAAGTGGCGGAATCCAGGAGGGTAAAAATTCATATACAGGGGTCAAATGAAACACGCCGGATTTAAGGAAAGGCCCTGTCAGCAGTTTAAGGATTGTGGCCCTTTGGCGTCGCAAAGTAGATGCAAGGTCGCACTTAGTGGCGACCACGAGTTCTGAGAGGATGTTTCCCATCAAAATTAAAGAAATTGTGAAAACCTGGTCCCTTAAATGGTGCGATTTTGGATGACATAGTTTTTACCTGACGTCTTTAGATCTACATCTATAGGGAACACTTTCTACATGCATTATATTACTGCTTGATACGCTTTCATTTTATTGAACACTACGCATAGTCAAATACCATATCAAAAGACAGCAATAAAATAAACCCTATTCCAAAAAATTGCAAGTTAATTGTTTTATATAAGCCGTATAGGCAACGTGGTAACCCAACCACACGTGTTTTAACAAACTCTTACTACTTGCTTTAACATCAAACATAAAGAGGGAGTCCGGAGAAAAAATAAGGTCTTAGTTGATAGCCTATGGGTTTAATATACCAAACCAGAAGGTCCGTCATCAGAAGTTCTTGTGTTTGTGAAGAAATAAACTTTTTGTTCGTTAATCTACAGGTAGGTATTCCGTGTAAAACACTCCTGCCATATCGATATATTTCGTCCCAGTTTTATTTTTATTTCCTCACACCCTATATGCTTCTGATTCTCATCTTCCTGGTTGGTCCACTACACCCATATCTACTATAAGCTGCTAATTTTTTTCTGTCCGGAATCACTCTTTAACAAAATATGCAAATGGTGTTTTATATGTGTTTACAAGTCCTTTAGCAAGTTTAAGACTAGTAAAAAAGTTAGGATATCATTATCTGTGAAAACTGACTAAAATGGTGCCATTGTCGCTTGAAAATTTGTGTTGCAAGCGTAACATTGTTTCTGAATTCTAGTCATCCCGAAATCTAAACCTGTATTACCCCCTTTGATTATTTTAGAAATGTTATCAGCCCATATGAACCTTATTGTCTCAAAATACTAGTATAGGTGCCTTCGACCTCGTAGACCTACTTCAGTTGACCATGAGCACCATAATTATTTTTTTTTGGTGTAACTTTGCATTTATCTATCTTAACGTTAATTATAGGGCTTAAAGTGGCGGGGGGGACTTCTTTGATCATGATTAAACCACGCAATCAAGGGAAATCCAGTTCAAAATAAAAAAAAATACCATCCACATTACTTAGCATGTTCATTATTGTTGTCAAGGATCTATTGACCATATGCCGACTAATACTAACGTACTTATGAATCGTCTTCATAAGTATGAAATCTTGGACATTGTCAGTTGTTGAGCTTTGGCATGTGTTACATGCAAAACTACTGTTGTATAATACTTCTTGGAGATGAAGATTTGTACGTTGGTACACGTCTTAGTGTGCAATCATTACAACCACGGGTCTGCAAACTAACTCCTCTACGAGCTTTCTTATTGGCAAATTCTTGAATGACATCCTTCATGACCAAGTGCGTGCCAATTCTCTTTCTATGGCCATTACTGCTAAATTTCGCACCCGCTCTTGACGCATGTTAGCACGTGTTGCACTCTTATTCTCTTTCAGTATTTAAATGTCTCTCATTGCTGCAATGCCAATTGAAGAGTGAGAAATCTGCGAGCCAGTATTTTCAAACTGCGCAAAGACACCGACATTTGACTATCAAGAAGATACGTATGTATGTCCCAACACGGTATGGTGTGATTAACTCCCTCTGTCTGACTGAATATAGGGATTTGAAGATACACCTATCAATAATTTCCACTGTGAACTCCTCTGGAAACTTCTTCATAAGTCTGGCAACATTCTTTTGATAGAGGCATCAGTACTTTCACGCAAGATCTCAGGATCCAGAAATCAGAACATATGTAGCCCTGGGAAAATCCTTCTGCTCGTTCTCTGATCGCACCTACTCATCTGATCTAGTCCGTGATAGTAGACCTTCCACCTTAAACTATCTAAGTGTCATTGGAGCATCATCCCTTCCTTCTCTCCTGGTCTAGCGCTTTACTCCGTCTGGAATACCGTGTATTGTTTGAATGTAGCTTCAGCTTTCTTCTACACCCATGTTCTCTTCCATTCCTCTTTGGATACTTCTATTACTTTTTGAATTTTGCATCTTCTGCTGACTTTTTGTAGCTTATCTGCTGCTTCTGTGAATGCCTTTGAAACTTGAAATAGATCAAGACGTTTAGCCTGAAGAAAGGCGGGAGGCAGCGTCCATTATGGTGAGAACTTCATCCCATACAACTAAAGTGAGAAGGAAAGGTGCCAATCCCCTTTTGCTGTAGATCTATGCTCGGCTTTCTTTTCTTCCACCTCATGTTTCTCAATCTATCAGCATTCCCTAAGCAATCAAGGATGTTACTGACGTTTTCAAGTCGGCGGTAACTGCACTTTTCCTGGCTGCCCAACGTGGCCTACATAGAGATTTCAGTGTCAAGTCTTTCTTCTTCTCATCCTGGTTTTCATACATGACATCTTCCTCATATTCCTCATTGTCGTCACAATCCACGAGATCTAGCTTCTTCAGTGGATAGCTTGATCCCCACGTTATCAAGATGTTGTGCTTCATTCTTATCAGCATTAGGTGTAAGCATATGCCATCGGTGATAAGAAGTGCTGAAGAACCGATATATTTCTTGAACAAGATCAAAGAAATTTCTTACTTCAATAGGCGGTTGTGGATTCCTTTTCTGCCGCAGGTGTACGAGGACAAGATTCAGTTGGTGAGGTGGACAATGTACATATGGTACAGGCCTAGGTCCATTCTTCTGCATTTCATCTAAGAAAGTCTTTGAACACCACCATCTTTGCCGCTCATCACCGAAGCGCCATCATACGATTGTCCAACTAAGTATTTCAGATCTAATTTAAACTTCCTGAACATTATGTTCATTAACTGTTTGCAGATTGCAGACGCTCGTCCATCCACAATATGGAAGTACCCGATGAAACTTTCATGTATGTCCACAGCTTTGGTTTCCCTGCGAATGGTGACGTACCTTAGCACGACGGCCATCTGGTCTTTGTGGCTGATATCTGGAGTGCCGTCTGCTATGACGGTGTAAAATTTGGCCATCCACAATATGGAAGTACCCGATAAAACTTTCATGTATGTCCACAGCTTTGCCTTGTAGGTCCCTGCGAATGGTGACGTACCTTAGCATGACGGCCATCTGGTCTTTGTGGCTGATATCTGGAGTGCCGTCTGCTATGACGGTGTAAAATTTGGCCATCCACAATATGGAAGTACCCGATGAAACTTTCATGTATGTCCACAGCTTTGGTTTCCCTGCGAATGGTGACGTACCTTAGCATGATGGCCATCTGGTCTTTGTGGCTGATATCTGGAGTGCCGTCTGCTATGACGGTGTAAAATTTGGCTTCTTGCATTCACTTTGTATCTTTTCCATAACAAGCTGTGCAAGTGTTTCAATTTGTGTCTTCTGTGATAGTTTTGCTCAGATACTTTATTCTGGATTCCCCCTTCATATGTTGGTCTAGAACGGGATCAAATGTACTCATGACAAACACCCTTATTATCAGCATTATACTACGCCTTTAAATTAACGATTAAACAGCAATTGTTAGTCAAATTTTCTCTCCTGTATTAGATCAATATTTTTTGACGCGTTTTGTTTCTTTTTATGTTTTGACCCCTTTATAACCTTACCCCCTTAAAAATATAATGTTTCCACTCCTTTGATTTTGGTAAACTTTTGATATGTTGTTTTAAAGGTTTTTCTCGATACAATGCTGGAGAAAATGATTCTTTTGCAATTAGTTTTTGGGTTTAAGCATCATTATTCTATTTGCTGGTCTATAACCAGATATGAAGTAAAGGCTTATCTAGGCATATTTCTATTATCAAATCAACGCTACATTAAATATAATCACACCTGCTATCAATATTAATCAATGAAAGTTTTTATATCACACGCATACCTCCATGTAAAAAATTACAAAATTATTTCAATTATACATAGTAAGGAATGAGAGGCCTTAACCTATGTACCTATAGACTTTATTTTCTTAACGTTTCCCCAAGAATGTATAGAGAGAATTTTAATTTTTTTTTTCGGTATCAATGAATTTTTGTAGTATTGGCCATGGATGGATTGAAAGTGATAAAGAATATATCTGGCATATTTCACGGTCATTTTACATTTCAACTATTAACAAAACATGTCTTTTCCGAAATGCATCGTAATCTACTGGGACATTCAGGTCTATATAAAAGAAGCAGTTTGACTATACTCTTTTGAAGGAAACATTGCGAAGTTTAATAACTGAATTTAAAACTGCAGTTATACATGGTTATATAATTTTAATAGAACTACATAGTTATTTGTGTAAGCTTCTCTATGTTAACGAGGTATCTTTCTTTGTATCTTTGGAAAGAAGCTTTCCTTTTTGTGCAATATTTATTATAACATGATTGAGAAATAAAAGCACACACTTGAAATTCTAACATTGATAAATTTATTTGTACTCGACAGTTTGATAAAAGGGCTCTTCACCATGCTGCCTTTAGGGGATATAAAGAAATATGCAAGATGCTGCTAAATGCAGGAGCACACGTACATGCAACAGATGAGGTAAGCATCCGGTATTATATAACACATAAAAATGTTTCTGTCATTTGATTGGTGGATACTATATCACGTGACATAAAATATTTGAGACTAGTTCCCCAAAATTTCACAGGAGGGAAAAAAGTTCCCATAAAAAGCTACTATTTCCCCCATCACGGGAAATAGTTCATTTTTATTGGAACTTTTTTTCCCTGCATCTTGAATAACCTTGAGTTGCGGTGGCAGCTGATCTGGACGAGACTAGGCAAGTTTTTCAAAAATATTTTTTTATGTTATATAAAACAAATATTGACTGCTCTATATTCGTGAAATGGTGCAAAACCCCCCCCCCCCGGCCCCCCCTGATGACTGGAGACCGGGAGCCTACTATTTAATAGTTGGCTCACAGTCTCCAGTCACCTCGGGTAGTTATTTTGCACCATTTCCCTCATGAGCAGTCAATATTTGTATAATATTGTCTTGAACTACTTGTGGTCCTAGGGTATGGGTAAAAAATGTAAAATTTCCTCTTTCCTAGAGATATCCAAATCGGAAGGCTGAGCTTTCAACACTCTACTGTACATTCAATTAGCTTAGACCCTCGGTTTTTAATTAATATTAGAGAAAGTAGAGGTGTCGGGAAAAAATCGTGAAAGAAAAGTTTGTATTCACGAAATTACCAACAGGATTTTTAAATTTCAAAACATATGGATGGAATTTCACCTACAAATCTATTGAAATTTGACCCTTTTCCCCTCAAAGTTGCAAATGATCTGTCCATCGTCTGGTAACATTAACAAATTGACGTGTGAGGTGGTCTTTGGTATTGTTCATATGAGGCGAGGTAGGAAGCGACTATCAATGTAGTGATACCCACTGCGATCAATATCGGCGGACCAGTTAAGACCTTGGTCGGACAGTGACCTGCTCATATTGTCTCATCTTCTCTTAAAAGGACATAATACAAAGAATGTATTGTATTTGTATTTCTTTGAAGCGACAAATTTTGTATAGACGATGTGCCATGTGAACAACTCACACCGCACCACCGGGCAAGAACAAATCGGGCTGTCTCGCCGTTATTCGTTAGCACCCTGTAGGGCTTGTGCTTTTAAAATTCGCGCTCAATCAGGTTGGCCCATTGAAGAGTGTCGTAGCTGTATGTGATGTCCCTCGCACCTCGACACTTCAGTAGACCAGGTCTTAAGTTACTGGCATTTGTTGAACATTGATGTCACATCATCTGTAAACAACACCATGAATACACAACATTTGATCAGGGCATTATTGACTACATTCAAAATTTCAAAATCCCGGGAATAACATAACCTATTTATACTTTACAAAGCATTGTTGATGATATCGAATCAATGTTTTCCTATTCTACTGTCAAAGGGCGATGTCACGTTTTACACACACCTACCTTATATGGAACATTCCTGAAAAAGTTTATGTGTCTTTCATTATGAATATTCTGTTCTGCTGGTTCTGATTCCTTGCGATTGATGCCAAAAATAGCTAGAAATTGAATAGAATTGGTGTAAAGAATACTTTTCAGGCAGCACACCTTCTAAATCTTGTTGGGTAATTTAATATAATATCAACTTTTTCTTTCACGATTTTCTCCCGATACTAAACCTTCTCTATATTAATAAAACCCAGGGTCAAGCTAATTGAATTGACATTAGTCCTTCCTTTCTTAGCGTGTCTGCATGTCATTAGTAATGGCTTTTGGTGGTGTCAGGATTTATTCAACTGAGTAGGCTGATCCGGGGCCGCGTGTTGGGTGATCCATGATACGCGGACGCTCCTAACATGGACCGCTGCATGAATGCCATCATCAGAGCAGACCCTACTAAACAGATATTGTTGCACCTTTTACACAGAGAGAACAAAGGGGAGAGAGCATTAAAAGTGATGATCAACTATATGTTACACTGTGTCGCTTGGAAAAAGGCTTGTAAAGATTGTCGGTTATGCACAATAATTATGATTCCATGATTGAGAAATAAAACATACACACATGAAAGTTCTAACAGTTAATGACGTTGCGTTAATATATAGCAATCAGCTGCCACCTAGATGAAGCCGAAAAGAGTGTGTGACGATTTCTGATGGAAGTGTAATAATAATTGGGCAATGCCCGTAGTGAGAGCCCGTACGCGGACACGTACGTGTTATAAATGGAATCTTATATTGTTTAAAGGAAATATTTTTTGGTGTCGGTCCATGATTCGAAATTTGGAAATTTTGGTATGGATGAAAGCTTAAGAAACGTATATTAAATATAAATCAAAATAAGTTGAAAATTGTCCACATTTGTTGAGTATTTGCCCCTTTTAATTTCCCGCCCAATTAGCTTACTCGAAAACGATTCGAACAAAATACACATAGCAGCAAATGGTGACGTCAAGTGATGACATCCCTATTTTAAGTCGTTGTGACCATCATATCGCCGTGTTGCCACTTCAATATAAGTAACACAACGAATGAAACAAAATATGTCATTCTACGTTTTTTCTAATTATATTACTTTCATTAATCCATCAATATTACATGTCAGCAATAAACAATTCGAGTCAACACGAGTTTGGTCATCACTTTGACGTCAAGCGTTGGGCGGCGCTTTTGATTCAATGAAGGCCGTGAAGCGAAAAAAATCCGCCCGTTTTGTTCGTATATCTGTCAAAAAAGCAAAATTAAAATGCCTCTATTTTGTTATTTTAACATCAAAGTGGATTATTTTTTCGGGGAATTCGTGATGTATGTAACATATTTTATGAATGTAATGTCAAAATGAGTTGACCCAAAAACTTGACAGATTCCTTAATGTTATTTGTGCTCTATAGTGTGGTGAAAGGCTCTTAATATGGCTTTCGAGGGACAATTAAGAAAGAAATCTGTCAGATGTTGCTAAATGCGGGCCAAATGGATTACATGCAAGGCATTCCACTGAATTTATTTGTTTAGAGTTTGAGTCAATTCTTTGTACCTACAAGTTAACCTACATTAACCAAATTGTCTCATTTCCACTTCATTGGCATTAATGTTAATGTTGGATGAATACCATGATAGTTTTTTTACAAATTGATTTTTGATTTAACCTGCTTACTTGAAACTTCAACGTCGATTTGCAACTTCAGGACAATAAAGAACCAAGATTCTTGCCCCAATTCAGGCCAGCCAGACCTACCCAGTGGTGGACATTTTTATATTTCTTGGCGCTTTCAATTCTTGGGCAGTTAATGTTACTTGTTGGAGAATGCCAGATATGTTTATCGTTTACAAATTGATTGATTCAACATGTCTTACTTGAAACTGCAACGTCGATTTGCCAACTTGTCGATGGACATTTAAAGAACCAAATTCTTGCAATTCACCAGACCTACCCAGTGGAACATTTTTTATATTTCCTTGGCTCTTTCAACACAGATACCTTCCATTTGTTTTCAAAAGTAGGTGGTCCTTGCCACACCTGCCACCAGACAAATCAAGCTAATAGTCCAGTTATTTTATGATTAACCCAAAACAAATTGCAACAGAAACCATTTTGATGTTAATATGCTGTGAAATTGTCTAAAAATAATATATTAAAAGTTTACCAAAATCAACCTAGTGGAACATGTTGAAATAAGGGGCAACATTTGTACAGGGGTAAAAAATTAGAATTGTTCAAATTGATTTTAAATGATGTACCAATTTATTGGGCTACTTTTAAGGTTTAAAAAGGGTATATAGCTAGCCCTATCTGTGAGTTATAGTTTCAGTACAATACGCACATAACAGTTCAAGGTCATCCTGGGGTAAAATTCATAGAATGGTCCGATTTTGATCGGACTGGTTGTAAATTGTCTCACTTGATAAGTAAATGTAAATAGATTCTTTGTTTAAACATTCTATATAAGAATTACAGAGCTATGACTAGTGACCTCCCATAGACCCTGTAGCTCCTTTGCATTCCAATTATGTAACGAATATCATAGATGGTGTAACCAGTATATTTTCGGCTCCTGTACCATTAGACGAACAATTTGACACCATTTTGATAACGAACGGATACATCTGATACATCTTAATCAATGAAAGTTTATATCATACGCATACCTCAATGTAAAAATTACAAAATTATTTCAATTTTACATAATGAGGAATATGAGAGGCCATTAATTTAAAACTGCAGTTATACATGGTTATATCATTTGAATAGAACTACATTTATGTCTGTAAGCATCTGTTTGTTAAAGAGTATCTATTTCTTTGTGTCTTTGGAAAGAAGCTTTCCTTTTTGTGCAATATTTATGATAACATGATTGAGAAATAAAAGCACACACTTGAAATTCTAACATTGATAATGTTATTTGTACTCGACAGTCTGATGAAACGGCTCTTCACCGAGCCGCCTGGGGCGGAAATGAAGAAATATGCGAGATACTGCTAAATGCAGGAGCAAACGTACATGCAACAAATAAGGTAAGCATCCGGTAATGTTGACTTGAAACTACTTGGTACTCTAGGTATGGGAAGAAATTTAAAATCCTCTTTCCGTAGAGACATCCAAATCGGAAGGCTGAGCTTTCAACACTCTAGTGAATGTCATCATCAGAGCAAACTAAACAGATATGAAGTTGCACCTTATATATACACCAGAGAATAAATGGGAGAGAACATGAGTGATGATCAAAGGCACCCTAAGTAATTAGGTTTCCAGTTCATTTCGGGAGGCATCCTTTGAGTAGTCTACCACATTCAGAAGAAATTTTCACTTATTCTAAGTATTCAGTTATCTATTTATTACCCACTTGTTCAGCTATTCATCGGGGTTTGCCGTCAAAATAGATCTGTGGAGCGGTTGCCACGTAAGAATAATTGTTTAGTACTTTTCTGAAAATGTTCTGTATAGTATGGCTCTAATTTGCCATCATTTAAAGCCAATTAAAACTGCATGCAAATCTGATATTCGATCTTTTTTCGTGTAAAATTAGATTTTCAACTATATACTGGTTACACTGTGCCGCTGTGAAAAAGGTTTGTTAAAGATTGTCGTTTATTGCACAATAATTATGATACCATGATTGAGAAATAACACATACACACCTGAATTTCTAACAGTAATGTACGTGCGCTTATATATAGCCAGCTGCCACCTAGATGAAGCGAAAATGATTGTGACGATTTCCTGATGGCAGTGTAATAATAATTGGCAATTGCGCTGTGAGCGTCCCGTAGGGCGGATACGTACGTGTTATAAATGGACATTATTATTATTTGTGCTCTATGGTCTGGTGAAATGGCTCTTAATACGGCTTTCGAGGAATATTAAGAAATCTATCAGATGTTGCTAAATGCAGGAGCAAATGTACATGCAAGCATCCACTGAAGTTATTTGTTTTAGATATTTTGAGTCAATTCTTTGTACCACAAGTTAACATTAACACATGTCTCCTTTCACTTCATTGGCATGTTAATGTTTTAATTGTTGATGATGCCAATATGTTCATCTTTTACAAATTGATTGATTCAACATATCTTATTGGAAACTTCAACGCGATTGCCAAACTGTGCCCGGGAACCTGGGCTAGAAGTGGCCCAGATTGAATACCAATTAATAATTCATGAAAAAAGCTGTAGCGTGACCTTGAAAATCAGAACTCATTCTAGCCTAAAACCAGTCATTTTCAAACTGCGACTAGATTGTTTTTTTTTCACAAAAATCAGTTACCCCAGTAAAACGGGTTGTCCGGAACCTCTGACAAACTGGAAAGTGATTTCACCAGAGAGGGCTTTGTACATGGCAGGGAACTGGCAGGTCTTCAAATTAGTAATTACGATATTCAAAACTGATGCAAAAAAGAAAAGAAAACGCAATTCAAACCTATACATCAGTACGCATTGTGGTGCCAAGTCCAAGATTTTGATCAAGTCTACATGCTGCATTCGGTGCACAACACTGACCGTTGTGCGGAGAGATTTCACTCGTTGCGGTTAAAGTATTCGGGGGGACGGTTCCGAAAACTCGCGATTTTTCATATTGGTGTCAACCTTTGGAAGCCGGGAATGCAATGTTAGATATCTACAAGGATCAAGGAACCTAGTCAACCAACATTTATCGTAATTGGTGGAATGAAATGCACGAAGAGGAGGGAAGAACAGACAGCAAATCGACTCGAATCTTGTGTGTGCTGTCTGCGGCGCGCATGGCGTTCGTGGCGTCTAACAGGTATTTTGCATTGAAATTCTACAATGTTTGTAAACACAGAGTCATAATGTCAGCGTGGGGAAATTCGAAAATTGGCCAACAAATGTATCATTTGTAGTTTAATCCTTCATATACATGATAGCGGAGATCGAGATATACACAGAAATGTTCAAGTTGAAGGGTCTGGACTACCGAAAAGAAGGTAAAAAAATAAATAAAAAATAATATGAAAAATACCAATTATCAAAGCGTAATTATGCACAAAGCAGCTATCAATTTTCCCAAGGGTATTAATCATACCTCCCAATGTCCAGGGAAAGTGATATAGGCCTATATCCAGGTGGATTTGAAAAATATTGAAATGTGCAGGAATAGCCTTCAACGTAAGGATTAAGCTGTAGCATCTTAAAGTTAACTTTTCCAGCTGTAGAAAGTGACAGAAAGGAAGAAAACGGCTTGGTTCCAAGATACGATTCTCCATTCAATTAGTGTTGTAGTAAGTGTCCGTAACGACAGTAATGACTAAAATCTAAGATTCTGTCTATTAGGTTGCTTACGGTATTATCATTTGCAGGGTATGTAGGATACCTGTACTTGTTACATCAATGTAAAATCCTGATTTTGATGATTTTTTCGATTTGCTGATTTAGCAAAATCACTGATAGTGTCTTAAAGAACAAATTCTTGCAATTCATCTGACCTACCCAGTGGAACCATTTTTTGATATTCTTGGCTCTTTCAAAACAGACAATTTCATTGTTTTAAAAGTGGGTGGTTAGGGGGATGGCCGTCAAAATCGATGTGGGAGGTGGTTGCCACTAAAAATAATTGGTTGTAATTTTCGAAAAGTTCTGTGTAGTAGGGCTCTAATTTGCCATCATTTAGAGCCAAAAACCTGCATGAAAATCTGCTTATTTCGATCTTTTTGGTGTAAAAGTAGATTTTCAACTATATACTAGGTTACACTGTGATCGCTGTGCAAAGTTTTTTAGCAGATTGAATTCGAAAACCTTAATGTAATGTGTGCTTAATTAGCCAGCTGCCACCTAGATAAGCGAAGTGATTGTGACGATTTCCTGTTGGTGTAATAATTATTGGCAATTGCGCCGATGAGCGTCCCTCACAAAACAATCGAATCTGTGTTAGTGGGATATACCACTACACAAGGAAAGGGTATTGAAAACCACTGTATAAATCTCCCCATTATAGTGTGGACAACCAAATGTCATTTGTTACAGCCTCAGTCTTCTTAAATACATAAATCTGAGCCCCGACGTACCTTGAATCACATAAACATGATACCACACAATCTAAATGCATCCTTAGAACAATTTTTGCAATGCTCAATATCAAAGGAAATCAGAGAAAATTGAAATTTTTGCACACAATTCAGAGTTTCTGCTGTGTTATTGTTGACCGCGTTATAACAAGTGTAGGAATGTCAAGGAGAGTTTTCCTCTAACCCCAATCAATATTGCCATTATTGGGATAACTTTTGAATGGTCTCAATCATGTTGTTTTATGGGTTTGGCGTGCAAGAGTGAACACACAATTGCACTTATTCATTGTCCAGTAATTAACGTCCTTAGTATTCACGTAGTGCTACTCCTGTCAATGAAGGTAAACAGTAAATGATGTCAAACCAAACATGCTGCTGGTGCAATCCTAATGTCCTGTCCGTTGTTTGTCTGAGGGTTTGTACTGAGCAAAGCTAGACACACATTCGATGGGTGTAGAGCGTCCCGCAGGGCAGATACGTACGCTTTATATATAATGGACATTATTATTGTTAATATTATTATTGTTATTGTGTCTATGGTCCTGTGAAATGTTATTTGTGTTCTATGGTCTGCTGCAATGGCTCTTGGCTTTCGAGGAAAATACAGATATCTGCCAGATGTTGCTAAATGCAGGAGCAAATGTACATGCAAGCATCCACTGAAGTTATTTGTTTTAGATGTTTTGAGTCAATTTCTTTGTACCTACAAGTTAACCTACATTAACACTTGTCTCCTTTCACTTCATTGGCAGTTAATGTTACTTGTTGGATGAATATCAGATATGTTTATCATTTAAAATTGATTCAACTTGTCTTACATTAAAATATGATCACACTTGCTATGATAGTTCACCCATACCTCCATGCATGTAAATGAAAAAAACATTTAGTGGTTATAAAACTAATTGCCCATGGAAATTATTCCCTGTAATTTTTTCTTCAAGAATATAATAGATATTTTATACTGCATTAATCAATTTGAGCTTGTTAATTGGTTACATGATTTGAAAGAGTTTCACTATTTTGATGAAGATGTGTGCAAGGTTACTATCGGTGTCTCTAAAAAAGGAAACCCTAAAATCGCCCTCTATTTCTTGAAGAGAAAAAGTAAACCATACAAATTAATACACCTCTGTAAAGTTTATTTCGTTATAGGTTTCCGACACCGAAAACAATTTCGTAAAGGACGCATATTGACCGAGTTATGGCCGATATCATGGCTTACATGGCATGTGCGTAACCCATTTGGGTGTGGGTGCGGGAATTTTCAGGGATTTGAGCGCACATCTATAGATGAGTTAAGACATCAATGTTTACAAACACAAGTTAGCACCTGGTCTACTGACATGTTAGAGGTGCGAAGAATATGCCCATCCAGTTACAACATTCAATAGCCTTATCACGCCTGATTGAACACGAATTTTAAAAGCACAGGCCCTGCAGGTGCTCACGCATACTGCCGGGCAGTGCTTTGTCCGTTGCCCGGCGCGCGCGCCCCCTCTATTCTTTGCAGAGCACAGGGCGCCGGGCGCCGTATAGAGCGCTGATCGCACTGTAGATTAATAAAAATGACTTTTTTACACACAAGGCACCCATTAGATCTCTAAGAATGACGGCACAGGGCATCGTGTAGATCTAGCTTTGTGGGCGCCCAGTGGACGCAGTACGCCCCCCTCCCTCCCAGCTTTTCAGAATTTCGAACCGACAGGGAAAAAGTATGTGTCTAAATTTGGCGCCCCCTCTATTGAGAAATCCTGGATCCGCCCCTGCAGTGTACACAGTTTCCTTTCCTTAAGGAATCAAACTTTCCACTAATGAAAAGTATTGATATGAGGGGTTTAAAAGAGTTTTTAAAGGAAACCTGCTAAATAGAGTAGCTATAGCTCCAACTCTCTACTCATATGGGCTGCTAGTTCTTGGGTTTTAGTATGTTTGAGTGCCTTCAGAGAGCTTTAATCTTATTATTTTGAAGCAGAAAAAATCTGCTTTTTTCTTTGTCAATTTTATTTTCCCCCAACATCGTTTCAGCACCCCCTGAGGTGGTGCCTGGGGCACGTGGTCCCTTTCCGCAAAGCTACGCCACTGTAAAAGACCATAGCGCAAAGTTGGTGTATCTATTGTTTGTTTTAAGAAGCTCAATTTTTCTTCATAAGGATCACGCTTTAAATTCATTTTAAAGCTAAAGTTTCTTGCATGCGTCAAGGTAGTACAAGATTGGTCGCGACGTTTAGGCAATCACAACATGTGTCGTCATGCAAAACCACCTCCCTCCCTCCTTCTCTATCTCTCTCTCAATGCTCTCTAGTATTTTTTTTTTCATTTTTCCTATCCTATTTTTTTTTCATTTTTCTTTCTTCCTCTTTCTTTTTCTTTTCCTTTTTATTTTTACCCTCGAAAACACCAGGGGAGCACGCCCCATCTGCCCCCCTGGATCCGCGCCTGGAAATACGAAATAGATTGCTATGTGAAAATTGTTTATTTTAGGATTGGCAAAATAGAACGCTGTATAAAACGTGTGTAAATGAATGGCGATTTTGAAATGCGACAGTATGTGAAACACTGATATGTAATTTTAAAAAGACAAAACAAAAATGGATAATTATAAACTTATTTAGTGACGTCACATTTTGAAACTTTGTGGATTTGTAAGACCTCAAAAAAAATCAAGAAATTATGCCAAATTTCGCCAAAAACTAAAAGAAATGTAACATGACAGTATGTGATGCGGCCGGACGAACCGAACGAAATGGGAATTGCTACCATTGCATCATGCACTCAAGCCTTGACTTTTGTTATCATTCTACAGTTAGGACGCAAACCCATTGACTGTGTACCATCATGGTGGCCATCATCTTTCTTCTTCCAGCTCAAGCAACTACTACGTGATGCAATGAACAAGTGGTAAGTTCCCAGGAAACACAAAGGCATCTTTAACCTTAACGCTATTCTTGTTTCTAGCTTAACTCCCAGAAGGGGTAAAGGGATGGAAGGTAAAGAAGATTGAACATCTTCTTGGGTGCAAAATGGGATTCCAACCAAGCTTATCTCCCAGCACCCCAGTGCCGTGACCATGAAATGCAAGCCAAAAGGGTGTCGCTGACCAGTGATTTCGTGCCCACATTATTAGCAAATCTTATACAGGTTCTATGGATGGCCTTAAAGGTGCTTGTTCCGATCGCCTCTGAGACCCCCTGATTTAACCGGAAGTAGTATAAATTTTGATATCAGATGAAAGGCCATATTTTTCTCATTATCGTCCTTAAATTTCAGCTTCCAAATCCACTTCTTTGCAAAGATATAAACAAAAAACTGTCGTTTTAGTGGTTAACCATCAATATTAGCACAGTAGTAAATAGGGCCTTGCAATGTGCATTATCGCTTCCATTATCAAAACCGCAAGTTCGTTTTCCACGATACTTGATGGTAAGTGTATGCAGGTGCCAGGCTCTCATATCAAGTGGAGAACAAGATACACATAAATCAGAACACCCACCTTTAATTGACAAGAAATCCAGGTGAAAGATGTTAAACATAACACATTATACTTATACAAGTAATTTACTTGAGAATGACCTTAAAGCCTGACTCAGAGATTTTCTGATGAGGGCGCAATCAGTTTTCAAACAAATCGTGTTTTTTGCATTTACATAATGCATGTCCATATACTAATAACTGTGTGAAATAACTAAGCTCAAATCGAAGTCCTTCATATAGAAAATCACAATTTTGTTATAAAATTCCGGATCCGGAATTTGCGTTATATACGTTATCCTATGGCACTGTTGCGCTGTGCATAAATGGTTGCTGCATGAAAACAAAAAAATCCGATTTATCTCTATCTTTGGAATTAAGCATTTTAGGTGACTACCTTTAGTTCTAGATGACTTTTTAATTACCAGTACAACACAAAAAATTATATTTCAAACTCTCTGAGTCAGCCTTTAAACATAACACATTATACTTATATAAGTTAAACACACTTTTGAACTACATTGAGTCTAATCTTATAATAATACAAAAAAAAAAAAAAAAAAAAAAAAAAAAAAAAAAAAAAAAAAAAAAAAAGAGTTGCCCCTTTTAGTCACCTTTTACTACATGTAGGGGGACAGTGGGACAATTCTAACCCCGAACCACGGGTCAGGAATTAAGGGCACTCGCCTAAATTGCTCAGAATGGTCCTCAAGGAGTGGGTCATATGGGTTTTTGGAATAAGAGGTCAAAGCCGTCATTAAAAGTCATTTGAAGCTAAGAATTGAGGGTTCCGGAAATGCTAAAATGATGTTGCTTGTGAATGATTCGTATGAATACAATCATGTGAGGTGAGACCTCATGTAGAGGTTACTTCATGTCACTGAAAAAATAACTAAAAATGTATTGTATGCCATTTCACAGTCATGGTCACATTTGGTCATGCTCTCATTTGGCATTTAGCAAGTAAAACAACCAAAACGAGTGATTTGGTTTTGTGTGAATGTAAAAATGGCACCCTAACAAGTTTTTTATGTGATTTTTGCTACCCTAAATGAACATACATTTTTGTATAACATGCCTGTAACCATACCCTGAACACACCAACCTGGTAAAGAAACTTATTTGATACAGTTTCATTGAAGCTTACATGCATTAATTGAATTTTTATTGTACAAATATGATTTCATATCAATGTACAAATATTTGGGTCTTGTCAGATGACAGTGTTATACACGGTGTGTCACCAATAAAAAATTGCAAACTTTTAATTCCATCTTATGATTGTCTAAAAATGCATGTTTATTACCTGTTATTACCAATGGAAATATCCATATGTTAATATTTTTGATTTGTTAAATATTTCTGATTTAAAAACAGTAAAATGGTGGTTGGGACTAGATTCATATTGGAATCACACCACTAAATAATTAGGTGTAGCAGACGACGGTCTGTGCCTGAGACAGTGTTGGCATCCGGAATTGGGCCCCTGCCTAAATGAAGAGTCAGAAAATGTTGATGAGTTGTGTTTTAAATATAATTTGAAATTAATCATAATGTGGGGACTAGTAACAAACCATTGGGTGGGAAAATATTTAGTCTGTGCATTTTTGTATAATGTCTGAGGGGTTTGGGCGGGGGGAAATTGTACCAATTTTAGTTTCTAGTAACACTCAACTAGGCGGTGAACGTTTTGAAAACTGGCACATCTTTCGATGCTCTGTACTAAAGGTCATGGTTTTTTAAGGTGGAACCCATTTGTGTCACATCTACCAATTTTGCGCACACAATTCAAACCTCTCTATTAAAACCCTCCCCCTGCCGCTCCCCTGTTCTTTCTCCGAGCCCTCTGAACAGTCTATCTTTTCTGCCCAGCTTCTCCGGCGGGGCATTTTCAATCCGCCTGCTGGCCCTTCTAAAAGCGTGTTGAGATGATGTGGCGGAGTCACATTAACATGTCTCCTCGATTTTTTTCTTTGGGGGGGAAACAAATTTTTTAATTTTTTTTAAAACACAAGGGGGGGTGTCAACTAAATATACAGGGTGATGAAACAACAGACAAAGTAGTTTGAAACCTCTATTTTTGTTTTTCTTTCATATTCTTATGCCGGATGATTTGAAATATTAAAAATGGAAATGTATTTTTGTGATGTGCGAAAGAAAAAGACCTTTCAAGCAATATATTATTTGTCTGAATATCTCGCGGCCAATCATTTTACGGGTGTTCAAAAATTGTTCTATTCGGCGGTATAAAAAAACAATTTGTGTCAAATATTTTATTATTTACCTACAATGTGGATTTTATGTTGGGGTATATATGTTTTTGAGGTCAAAGGATCATTTTTACAGGTTACGAACAATTTCCACCTTCCGTTTTTCATGAAAATGACAGTTTTTTACCCAAATTCAAGGTGAGGGCGCTATTCATGTCAAAGTCCGCCATCCTTTTGCTACATATATTATGTTTACTAGGTACAGATTAAATACCTATTGCTACATAACTTTTTCTGAACATTTCAAGGCTCAGCTCTTTTTATTTGACCGTTGCACCATTATCGTCAATTGAAATGAGTGTAATGTATGAAATGTTTAGAGGAGGAACGTGCGTTGACCTATGTTCCAATTTCAATCCAAAGTTATTGAAATAAATTTAAATCTTTGAATTGGCAAATTGGTCTGGAAAGCCTTAATAATAAGGATTTACCATTTTAGTGCAAAATAATTCAAGATTTATGTTAAATCTCAAGGGTTCCCATTGAAAATGGACACACCGCAACCGCATCCACCGCCAACCGCATGCCCCCTCCCACCCCTGCCTATTAAGTTTAATGAATTGTGAGCGCTAATTGGCTGTGTTTTTTGGATTGTATCACAATAATTTTTAAGACTTATAAATTATTTATAAAATGGCCAAAATCATTACATTTTGTTGGAGTTTTGCCAAAGGTTATACAAGAAATGGGATCATGAAACCTAAAATATGTGACAAATCCACCTTTTTGGTTGCCCACATTAAAAAACACGACCTAAAAACAAATCAGCCTTACATCATATGACTTTCATTTTTGTTGAAGAGGTAAAAAACTGCGTGCTAATCTCCAAAAAAAATTCAGTTTTGAAGTAACCAGTCGCTTTATAGCCGAGAAATCAACGTTTGGTGAGAGGTCATTTTGATACACAAGTCTATGGGGAGTTATTTAGTGCTGTGATCTATTGATATATAATATTTGTGTACACACAAACTCAAATTTTGCTCATCTTTGGGGAGCTTTCAATCTGCAAAACGCTAGATCTTTTTCAACCCGATGATTGGTGGGGCGCTATTGGAGAGAGTTTGAGCCAATGGCGTGGTCTTGGTTGACCAGTCTGCTCGAAAGATGAGTTGTACACTGTTGGAAGATGGCTCCCTGCCTGCATCCTTGTTAAGGATTAGGATTTCATTGGTTGATCTGAACGCACGTATGAGATTCTGGCCCGATATTATGGTGCAGGGAACATAAGCCGTTAAAATTATTCATAAGGCAACTCTTCACTTTTTCTACTTCTAGAGAAGGAGCAGAATATCATAGGGGCCTATATGAACTTCTTTCATTTTCAACAAAATTGGAGCAACTTTGATTTTGACACCTGTACGAATAGAATTGACCTTTTTACCATTTTAGCCATTTTAACCCTATAACTCAAAAACAAACAAATAAAGAAGATAAAAAATTAACAAAAATATACATTTTGGAATCATTATGACTAGACAGACAATTTAGCATGACATTTCAACATGAGTGGAGCATTTTTTAAAAGTTTGACCCCGTGTAAATTAAAGGGATTAGCAGCCGATTTGCTAATCCGAAACAACAAAAAAAAAAATCATCAAAAAACTCACATTTTTATATTTTTGTTACTGGCATGGAGGTACTAACATAACCTGCAGTGGTTTGCTTGGAATCCGTGTAATAAAGACAAGGCAGTACTTTTATATGATTCTGGATATTTCTATACGTGACGTCTCAAAAATTTCGATTTGAGATCAAAAAATCCTTCCCGCTGTATATGACGGATTTTCAGCGTGATAGTGTGCACATGATCAATTCAGTTTCACCTCCAAACACAAACATTATAGATCTTTGTTATGCTGTACTGGTGTAAACCGCAATCAGCTGTTTAGTGCAGATTTGAATGCAGTGCCTGTATGTCTATTGGCGGGAGACGGTATGACAAAATATCCTAATAGTTCATTTTTTCACTATTTGGTGGTTTGTGTAATCATTAAAGCAGTTATATGAATGCAACACTTATCCTGAGTGATAAGTTAAAAATGCATTTCCACATTTTTTCGATTCTCTCGCATTATCACTGCGTAATCCTAAATTGGCCCCATATTGCCCAACAAAGTGATACCACATTTGAGAGTACTAATACCTAGCATTGATATAGGGGTCCATTACTAACATCCAAAGGTGTCAAACTTTCTGTAGTGAGGAACGATGATGTTAGGACCTAGGTCCATGTTACCGCTCATACCAAGTGAAATCCTTTTTCTGTGTGATGAGATATTTCGTCATTTTCATTGCAATATCGCATATATAAAACCCAGTAGCAACTTGCTTAACTATAAAGCGAAAACAATTAGTCTGCAAGCAAGATGAAAACAGGTTTTGTAGTCTTTTCTTTCTTTGTCTCACAACACTCCAAACATTCTCATTATGCCAGTGGCGGCTGGCTAAATAGGCTTTTGCGGGCTTAGCCCCGCTCCCATTTTCCAAAAAAACTTAATGACTTTCATTACTGCAGACACAGACTTGGCAGATATAAATCTGTCACTACAATCGGGTGTGTGATGTAGATTTACTTGTAGTAATAAATATACCAAAGTTGATTTTTAAAGGCTTTAACAGTCATACATCGTCTGCTAAGAACTGGCAAACTCGGTATCGGGGCCGACTTGCTTCAGCCCTATGGCATGTTTTGTGTTTCTGAAAAATGCTGATAGCATGTACTGATGTTTGTGTCCATAAGAAAACACACCCAGCCAGTGTTCATCATCGGGGCTGATAGATATAGCCCCTGGCATAGGTGTTTCCACAGCCTTAGGCACAACCCCGAGCATTACACTGGATAGGTCAAAGTAATGTCTTGGAGACTAGGGTCCAGCATGCGGTCCTCTTGGTATTTTGGAGGGTCATGGCTGAGCTCTTGTTATTCAGGGTGATCCTGTACTTATAAAAAATAATTCCAAAATGGTACATAAAACAAATGTTAAAGGCCCGAGTAACTCCAATCGCGTGCGCGATATCGCGGCTGCGATGGAACTTGACCCCGATTTTTTATGCCTCCCCGGCGAAAGAATTTCTGTCGCGCGATGGATTTTGAGCCTTCGCGGAGAGTTGAATTTGGTTCAACTCTCCGGCGATAATCGCGGCCTGCGAAAAATCTCTTGATTGGATGTTCTAGGAACCAAGGTCGGGCGATGACCTCATGAAAACCAAGCTGAACCTGCTCTTAAAAATCTCCCAGCAGCCCGATCATTCAACAACAATAATCATCCAAAGACGTATACATTAAATGGACAATTAATCTTAAAAGGCTATGGATGTAGTGCGGAAAAAATAGTATGATCCCATATGAGGCATGATTATTTTTAAGGGTATCGTAAAGAATGTTTTGGCGGTTAGTACGAAAAATATTTTGTTACCCACCTCATTCTATTCTGAGCCGCATCCTACATGTTGCATGTATGGCCACCCATGTGTTACAAAGTAGGTACTACTATAGTATAAACTGCGTCATCATCAAAATGGCCATTTAACAATGAGAAAGTCAGCAAAATCCTGGAAGATGTGCGAAACTTAAATGGTTTAAAACAATACAAAATATTCCCAGAACATGTACATGTATTGCCAAGAATTCAAAATGCATATTCAACTCCGTCCTAATTACTTGATCAACGGCCATGGATAACAAATTTGAATCTAACTTTTGGACCTAGGGTTTGTTTTTGGTATCGTAAATAATATCGCTCGTCCATTCTAGTTTTGCCTAGATCTCATTCGGGAATCCAGAGCTATATCGTCAAAATACGGCAGGTAGACATAATTCTCTAACTTTTTTTATTGAAAAAATGCCAACTGGCAACTTTAGTTGTCAATAAAATAATACAGCAACAACTTCCGCGAGATGAGACATTTGTCGCACGGAGTATACATGACTTTTATCGAGCGCGGGATATTGCGATGTAAAATTCATCGCAGCATCATAGCGCGAAGAAGCGATAGTGGAGTATAAATCGGGCTTAAGTGGAGACGGAAGGTAACTTTTCATGTATTGTTTAACTACCCTATATTCTTATTCTCATATGCCAGCATGGGTCAAGTTATTCCAGATAGGTTTGCTAGTATTAGTCACTGTTCAGTGCAGGGTATATCGTCACTTTCATTTGTATATGTTGTTGGCCTATATCAGTGCTGTAAAATCATCATGAATACTGTTGATTACTTAATTGCAAATCGCTTCTCAACACATAGTCTTGAGACTAATTGAAATAAGCGTTTAGGACAGCATATCCTGAAGAAGCAACCGACAGGCATTGAAGTTGGTGAGTTTTAATGTTGAAACAAACATCAATCATCCAAGTATTTTATCAAATATTAAAAAAATGAATAACCGATACAGATATTTTCAGAAACTTTATTTTTTTTTCCTCTTTAAATATTTGTGATGTATTGCATATCCAGAAAAAATATCCATGTGTTGAGCATTTAGTGTATATTTGTGATACTACCTGTATGTTTGTATTGGTGTAAAACTGCGTTGTGCTTTTGGTAAGTGTTTTATGGTTGTTGTGTGATTTCTTTTTTTTTAATACAATAATATTAATACTGAAAGAAAAACATGTTGTATCCAATCATGATAGTAAAAAACCATGAATTTGGTCTGTGCATAGTTGATTATGTTAATAAGAAAATGTGTTTAACCTTTACGTTTGGCTATAAAAAAAATTTACTATAAAAATGTCCTGAAAATATAGTTCAAAAATTGGTGAATAAGCACTTGTTTATCTACATATATATCATAAATATCTCGGAAATGTTGCACCAAAATTGCATTATTTTTTAAGAAGGCATTTTCAAAATTAGGTCTGCCTCTGAGGGGGGCACATCCCCTTCAGGCTCCCCTGGCGTCGCGGATTAGCCCCCAACACTTTAAACACTCACCAGCCGCCCACTTGCATTATGCAACAATAAAAGTGCAAATTTAGGATATTAATATCCTCATAATAACTTCACATGTTCCTTTTTTAAAGCGGCAGGACAAATTTCAGAAATAGAAATTTATCAATTAATGCTCGCAAATGATAGTCTATAGGCTTTGAAAGAATAGAGAGATATTCACACATAAAAATACATACCCCAAAACAGATAGTGACATTAATAAGAGGCTAAAGACATCCAGGTAATTTGGTAGATCTACTTTTAAGTTTGCTAACTTTAATTCAACAAATGTGTTATATTACATGGGACATCATAGACTCGTACTTCATTGATATTAAAACCACAAGGTCACAGACCGGTCAAATGAGCGTGCATGCAGTGAGAATCAAATCTAGCGTGTGTTTTCTTGTGTTACACCCATTTCCGCGTCGTCGGATGAATTAATGTCGCCGGCGACATTAATTATAAACATCTTTCTGTTTACCCATAAGCCGCTGATTTGGGCTTAATAATTTTAGGTGAGGGCTATTGTGTATTAAAAGCTTACAACCATCGCAAAAATATCAATTTGAAAAATCTAGAGGATGCACTATTTTTCAAGCTGCCAGTGGTCTCTTTCAGATTTCTATTCTTGTATGTCACAATTCTGTCCAAGAGACTCAGTATGGTTGCCCCCCTCAGCCACAATATTATCTAATTTTGCCCACTACCAATCCTACAGAGAGAGAAGAAAGAAAGAAGGAAGAGATCAAGAAAGCACTGGGATAAACATTCTCAAGAGTGAGGTCGCTGCATCCTGCCCAAGAGAGAGACGACTACATATCTACATCTCTCGACACTCAATTAAAAACAGACGGAGTATGATTTAAATCTTTTGGAAAAAAAATAAAAAAAATAAAAAATTTTGACTTTTACATTTTTTTTAGAAGTTTCAAAATCATATTGTAAATACAAGCCTAGTTCAGCCAAATATTCACACCTACTTTCAATTCCTCTTTTTTTCCCCTTGATTGAAGTCTTATAAAAAAAAAAAAAAAAACAAAAAAACAAATAAACAAAAAAAAAAAAAATTTCTAAAATTATTTCATAAATGTTTTGCAACGTAAATTGTCACTAAGTCTAAGGAGTATAATAACATTCTACATTGAATCTGAAAGCAGTGTCAATGGTAAATACAGTTTAATATGTTGTAAATGTAAACCAACATACTTTTGTCCTGAATGTAAATATAAATATTTCATAAAAGTTATATTAGCATGATTAGGCCCCTGCCTCAAAAAGGAACACAAAGTTTTGTTTCAGAAGGCACACTCACAACATTCCACCTCACATATTTGATTGGGAGCCATTTTTAACCACATTTTTTTTTAATTTTTTATTTGAATTTGATATTTTTTTAAATATAAGTGATCCCAAATTTATATTTTTGTTTTATAAACTAATATTCTAGAGTAAAAAATGGTTTGGCCAACTGATTTGACTTGCCTGTTGTGTGATTTGAGGCATTCATAGGAAAATCCGTTCTGTACTTGTGCATTTTCGTTCAGGGGTTACCTACAGCAAACAACTTTTTGTCTTACACATAAAATAATGATTATCATTTACACCATAGGAATTACCCATTGGAACTGGGGATTGTTTTTACTGCCAAAGTTTTATCTGTGCATATCCACAAAATCATTGGCTAATGGTGGTGTGGTGTCAGGATATATTCAGCTGTATGAGTAAGCTGATCCGGGGCCGTGTACGGATGCTCTTAACATGGCCCGCATTTGAGGCCTGGGATAGATTGGGAACACTACTCTTATTCAAAACTGGCTGCCGATGCACATGTACCGTTGTGACGTCTGACACATGGGACCAATGGCTTGACGCTCCCATCTCGAAGGATGGGTAATTTCATGAGGCGTGCATTTTCCCAATTCCAAGTGAACCATGAAAGAGAGTTAAAAGTATTCTGTTTTTGATCAATATTGTCATACATATCAAATCCAGAATTGAGTACCTGGATAGATCCCACCAAGTGTCATCACCGGGATTCGAACACGGGAATTTTGGGTAAATTTGTGCCACAGCAAGCCACCCTAACCCTTAACATGCTCCCCCCACTATGATCTACTCCTACTTTAGACCACTAGTGACATCACGCAGAAATTTATCCCCTTTTTTTAGTTCAAAATGCATACTTACCATCTAATCAGTGATAAACTTCATTGATGGATATGACCTTTGACATTGCATTATTAAAGGGGATATGTGGTCCAATCATGGTTGATGATGGAAATGCTCTGTCCATTCCTGGTAAACCTAAGTAATTTTGATTTATGGTTCATTTACGTCATAGTGCTTATAAGCTCCAAAGAGGCTATCGGATTTGTTAAATCAGAAAATCAAAAATTATTCAAAAATCAGATCTGATGCAACCAAGTATAGGTATCCTACATACCCAACAAAGTGCTAAGACGGAAAGCAAACATAGGACAGGATCTGATTATTTTAGTCATTACGGTAAGTGTGGACACTAAAGTACAGCATACAATTGAATGATGATTCATATCTTTGAAAAAGTTTCTTCCTTGTCAAATTTTCATTGCAAAATAACCTATGAGAAATCTACAGACCTCTCCTACACTCTTGAGCTCTTCCGAAAAATTTTCAAAATATTTTTGAACTCTTTCAAGTGAATCAGTGATAGTATCTTTAACAGGACTTTTCAGTGTCTTCAATTATTAAGAAAGGTGCCATTTTCATATTTTAATGCTTTCCACTTCTTCATGTACTTTTGATTGTAATTAGAGGACCTCTTTGGAAATGCTTTATCCAAAGCATAGCATAGTATATGTTAATGCCCTTTAATAATGTAATTGTTTCTGTGAATATTACTTTTAAATTTTTGTATCCAGTTATTTAGTGTTTTATAACTTAGGACCAATGTGAAATGATAATATACTGGATCAAATCAAAATACCCATCTGCCAGACAGGGCTGTATGGAGGATTGATGTTTTTTTTAAAAGGCCCATCTCTCCGGGGGGGGGTGCAGGAATTCAAAAGTGGACTTTTTGGTAAAAAGTGGACATAACTCCCTTGAAATGGTTGTTTTTTTGGACTTTGGAATTTCTCTCAATTTTGGATATGAGGCCGTGCTCATCGCTTCCTTTCCACCCGAATCATTTTCTCTTTTTCCCCGTTTCTTCTCTTCTTAAATCCTTCCTCCCCCTATCTGCCCCACCGGCGTATCACCTTTCTTTCCCTCCTCCACCCCCGTTCCCCTCCTTTAACTCCACCCGGTTCCTCCTCTCCTTTTTCCCCCCTTTTTATTAAAAAAATTAAGCAAAAAAGTGGACCTTTTTGTCCCTTTGTGAATTTGGGGTATGTGACCGCACCCCCGCACCCCCTGTGTACGGCTGTGCCAGACAAAAAAAAAATGGGAACATGAAAAATGTGATGTTAGAGTCGAGCAGTGGCGGCACCAGGACCTCTTTTTCGGGCGGGGGGGGGGGGCAAATGAGGGGAAAAGTGAATTTTTTGGGGGGGGGGGCAAAAGTGAACATCTGCGGGGGAAAATATCACAAGTTTGGCGATTTTAACAATTTTGGCTCAAAAGCGCTGATTTTTGGTCCCAAAATCGCTGATTTTTGCCAAAAAATCTGTAATTTTTTTAAAGCCCGGGGGCAAAAGGGGGGGGGGGGGGCTGGCAAGAAAAAAAATTTAGGTGGGCAATGCCCCCCTTTGCCCCTCCCATACTGGAGTCGAGTCTCACGGAAATCCCCTCATATAATTTTCACTGCAGTAAGTGACAGTTTACGGTCGGTCTGCTCATTGTGTTGTAAATGAATTCGTCTCTTGCAGGGATAGACCATTGAAATTCTTAATCCTCCATGCAATGAATGATGAATCAAGCTTATTGGGCTTTATTTACAGATTAATGTGATTCAGAATGGAATTCCACCTCTGGACCACGCCGGTAGCGGCATGGGATGATTCATTGCCAATTGCAATAAATAAAAATTTATTTTTTATGATTTGGATGTCAATGTACAGGTCCACACAAGAAGTGAACATAGTAAAATCTTTAAAGGGTGCTTGTTCCGATTTATCGTATGTGTTTTTACTGATATGAGAGCCGGGCACTTGCACATACCACCCATCAAGTACCGTTGGAAACAAAACTTGCGGTTTGATGTAGACGCAATAATGCATGTTTGCAAAGCCCTAACAATACTATGCTAATCGTGATGGTTTTAACCACTAAACCAGCGGTTTTTTGTTTATATCTTGGGAATGAAAGGGCGTTTGAGGGCTCAAATTGCGGACGGACAAGAGAAAAAATACAGCCTTCATCTGATATCAAAAAATTGGGGGTCCCAAGGAGTATAGGAACAAGCACTTTAAAAAAAATAACATCTATTAATATTTAGGTGAAAATATGCCACCATGATTGAAGGGGTATTTTTTTTTCTGAAGTATATTAATAATTTGCCAGGGGAGGAGCGATACATTTTTGACAAGAGTTAGAATTATATTTGACGCAAGGTTCTATGAATGTGACAGGTATTTTTGAGAATTCGTTTTCCCTTGGACATTCAGTCCCACTTCAAAGTGGACGAGTGGCATGCAATTGAGAAAGCACGAGTCTGGCTGTGACCCAAGAATCAAAAAATCAGTACTTTCTATGAAACCTTGGTATGATTAGGCGCCAAGAAAAAAACAACACTGTTGTTACAAAAGACCACGCGCATTTTGTTTAATAAATTGGTCTTTTGCGTTTTTTAAAGGTTTTTGCTCACTTGAAAAATGAAATTCGATGCAAAGTGGCCGAAAAAATTGAAAAAAGTGGTCAAAAATGCATTTAAAAAAATTAAAAAAAAATGCACCATTTCACTGCGCGTTTTTAACATTTCTTCTGAGACAAACGTTTTTTTTTTTCCTTACAATCGCGTAAGTATCGTGACATGGAGAGTATTACATGGTGTCAAGCCAGAAAAAAACAAGGTGGGGAGATATTTACCTGGGACCTTCACCTTTGTCTGGTTAAAGTGACAGGAGAGATTTTTTGGGGGATACGAATTTCTCTTCAAATTGCAAGGATCAATTGTTAGACCACCTACCAAGAACGTTCGAAGGTTTCTTGGACAAAGAACAAGTACAAAAGAAAACAGAAACCCTTGTTTTGAACTTGCCTGGACTATCGTAATTGTCCCCATTGAACACTGTGCTTGACTTTCTGGCGTGACACGAAACAAAGTATAAATTATCACATTATACATAAAGACGGCGTATTCGGCTTATTCACTTCAGGTGTGGGGATGATCTAACACCTTGGAAAGAATTCCAAATATGCAAAAAACCCGGTTCGAAAAAAATTGGGGAGCCAGCTTCTTTCGGAAATCTCAGTCTCTTTAAAGAAGGTGATGGTTATGTACTCGGACACTGGAAATACTATGAGGTAATTGATAAAAACGTGTGTTCAACATAGCAATAGAAGTTGTGTAAAACTATTACTGTTTTGCCTGAATAAAGTCATAGTTGCATTTCATATGTATATGATAATAATAGCATAGCAGTTCGTAAATATTTAATTTGTCATACTTAGTGTGAATGTGAATTGTTAGAGTTCAAAGTTACAGATTGATGATGTACGATTTGCGTAGGTAAAAATTCCATAACCTTTAAGTTTAAAATGTTTAAACACTACATTCAGGGATTTGGCCATGGGATCAAAAGAAAAATTGTTCATTTTGATTACATACTTCGCAGAAGTAAACCATTTTCCCACTATAAATAATAATAAATATTAAAATTACCATTTATTGGGTATGGCAATTGCAAAGGTTGCATATTTTCATGAAAATGAATAAAATGCCATCTCAATTTTGTTTCTGAATATCAGTGATCAAGGGACATACACTGCTGCATTGACTCAAGCAAATAGTGGCGTTATTGATAAGTAAATCCACCTGGTATTCAGCGGACAAAGCACTTAAGATTCCCCTTTGTTTATTTGGAACTGCAGCGCCATTGTTACTGTCCATGCAGCTGAAAAGATGTCAGGCGTTACAGACTCGTTATCCCCGCTCAGTTTAGGGTAGACGTTTCACATAGAAGCCCCAAGTACGCAAATGAGGTATTGTCATTGATTCCGGCATGCTCTGTATGATGTTGTAGCGCCGGACGGAATCAAAGGCATTACCTCATTTGTATACTTGGGACTCCTATATGAAATGTCTACCCAGTTTGGATTGAGCTGGCCTCATTCGCGATTAAAATAAACTTTGAGATTCTACTGTGAGTTCAATAATTTTGACTGTATCTTTCATCATTTATTGAAAAAAGAAACTAATGTGTGGATATGTTGCTTGGTAAGCTGTGACCTAACGTCTTTGTGCAGAACCAAGCTCCAGAACTTATTGCTGGACCTCATTTCTATTCAATTTACCACCATGTATTTAGAAAAATACAAAAGAAGGGGGTCTAGGGACCTATGCTAACAACACGGTAAATTGAATCGAAATGGGGTTACGCGGCAAGTTACTGTAAGTTTTGTTTCTGCACAAAGATGTTAGGTCACAGTCTGCCGAACAACTTTCTTTCATGACTTTTTGTTCATCTTTGTTTTCCTCCTTTTCCAAGTTAGTTAGTTAACCAAAGTTTTTAAAAGCCTGTTGTTGGTCCGCGTCAAACGGGGGTGGCCGGATACACCCATCACACCTCACAATACTGCTGTGTGAGATTTAATTGGAGCAAAAGATAATACCCGGATGCCTTCCTGACGCCAATCCACCCCAGTTTTCGGGTGGTGGCCTATCCGTTGAGCAACTATGCCCACCTACAAGGCAGCACTGTGCCTGGGATGGCCTCCAATCTCGTCTCCAGAGACTGACGTCCTTGTAAGTTATTTTTCTTCCTTTTTCAATTCTACCAGGGTAACCAGCTACCCTCCTGCCCAGATATCCTTAGAAAATCGATGGGGGTGACAGTTTTGATGAAAAGATGAAAAGATATGGCCAATATTATTGAACTCACAGTAAGAAGCCTAAGGTTTATTTATTCATGAAAGAGGACAAGTATCTTGTGCTTTGCGTCATGAAAAAGATAGCTCAATCTTAATCGGGTGATGAGCACCTGAAATCTGTTTCAGCTGTGTGGGTAATAACAATGGCTCTGTACTTCCAGATAAAAAATGCTTTATCCTCTGTATACCGAGCGGATTTATTGGATATCAACAGTGCTATTATTCGCTCGAGTCAATGCAGCATGATGTACATCTTCTGGTCACTGATATTTAGGAAAAGAAATTGTGATGACATTTTATTAATTTTCAATCAAATGTGCAACTTTTACACTTGACACACCCCATAGTATTGAAAGGTATAATTACACAATAACTGCGCAGAAATCAGTTACTTCGCCGATATGCGTAACCAATGTCCTTATGCAAGCATCTTTCTCTCTCTTTGATCCCATGGAGTAGATGTAAAAGGGCATATCATTAAGTTACTGAAAATTGATCTGACCCTTGCCAAGCGGCCAAATGCTAGTGCGCGACGCTAAACTTTTATGTGGGAATCATCCAAACTAAAGGCTACAGAAGGAGTTGAAGGGGTATATTTTAATCAGCTGAAATAACATTACCTTAGTCCATAGATGTAAAAAAAAATAAAAATTTTTTAACATTTCCGGATTTTTTTTATTATGGCCAAATATCTGGAAATCCGGAAGTCTTACATCCCTGTACATTTTAACACTTAAGATATTTCCCCACAGTAACATGAAATTCATGTAAAGTAGTTCAGTGGTCATTAAACTTCAATGAGCATTGGACTACTTTCATGTATTCATTCTTTTTCTGTGGAAATTAACAACCCAAAAAAAAGTAACGCATCATGTCTAAATACCCCCATAAATTACAACCATTGGCCTATGCACAAAAAAACATAAAATGATACAATAGTCCCTGTTTTTGTTTCTGCAAATTTTGACACTTTCTTTTGCTCCATTGTGATCACTATCGCCAACCAATGTCCATTTTACGAAAAAATGTCGACATTTTCAAAGTTGCAACTGAGACATTATCAGAAGCTGCCAACTCTCCCGGATCGTCCGGGAGACTCCCGGAATTGAACTCACTCCCGGTCTCCCGATTGAGCGCCGAAAACTCCCGCATTTTCTACCCGCTAAAGAGTAATTTTTTACTCGGAAAAAGTACTTCCGATTGTCAGTATTTTGCGGTCATTTTTGTACCAAATACGGAAAAATACAAGTCGGCATTTATACAGCCATCTCTATGTATCAAATGACCCAAATGCGACATTCAGGAAGTACTTTTTCCGAGTAAAAATCCGGAAAATGATCGCGATATTGAAATAAAAATAAAAAAAACATACAAGTAGAAGATAAGTAACCACAATTTTTTTAGGGTAGAAATATATAATAGTCTTTAACAAAAGTGAATTTAAAGACAAGATTATAATAAAGTCTACAAAGCTTGTTCAACTGGTTTAACTCGTTTTTCTTTCTTTCTCCCGACTTCGATGATCGCACAGCAATATTTAATAATTTAAACCATTTAAACTGGCTATATGCTGTGTCTTAAAGTGTTTAACACATTAACTCTAGTGGTGCAAGGGATTAGGCCTACAAGATAATGAACCTGATGTGATTTACTGTTTTGCCTTTTTGAGTATTTGCCCATCATGGCTATAATGCAAAAGTGTTATGGTTACAATTATTTTTAAGTGCCTGGTTGTGGACTTGTCCCACTGACGTTCCCCAAAACGGGGGCTTTCAACGGCGGAGCCCTGTCATTTTTTTTCGGAAAGCTTATTTTAAGAGCTCTAATCTCATGATCAGTTTATAACTATTTAGGTGGCTCCGTTTTTCAAGTTACAAACCTTTAAGTTGACTTTTTCTTCAGCCTTTTCATGTCATTTTTGAAAAAAAATCCAAAGTTTCCTCACTGACAGTTTCATTAATGGGGGAACTTCAATTATCTTTACGCAACACACCATTGGCTATATATCCTCTTGAGGACCTACATATAGGTGTTACAAACTGGGAATGCCCTCGCTAAAAAATCTCCCTCCCCTGATTCTAATCAAACTCCCTGAGTCCAATATCCAATCTCCCTGATTCAAGATCTTATGTTGGCCATCTCTGTCATTATATTACAAGGTTACAATACCCAAACAAGCATTAAGTGGCACACAGCACTTCCACGGAAGAATGCGGTCTTTCACTGACTGGCAATCAATATGGCTATAACCTTTTTTTGTACTTTTAAAAAGGGAGAGATTTCTTATAATGGGTATTGGGTTGGCAAATTATCGCAATAGGGCAAGGGTATCAAAACTTTACCGAAGAAAACAAATTAATTGATATAATTTTATGTTTTCATGCCAAGACCATGGTTTTGTAACCTATGGAGGGTATTTAGACATGCTTGTGTTACTTTTTTGGGAGTCTTTAGTTCAATGCTTATTAAATGCTATTGAGCTAAGCTAACTTTGGTGTTACCTTTGAAGCGAGTATTCTTAATATGAAGTGGTTTGCTAAAAGGATCATTACGGAGACACTTGTCATCAACTACTCCATTTATGTTTTTGACCCCCTGTGAGCCTAACACGTTCACCTTTAAACACCTTTTTGACCTAAACTTGTGAACAAAACATCCTAGATAGGGCAAACTTTACCTTTCTTATTCCTTACGACTATAGGAATGCATTGGTATGATTTCTTAAACACCATTTGATTTCGATTGTCATTTGAACCTTGTACAAACTTTTAATGGCCCTTTCCCATGGCCATTTGATTGACCATTTTTGAAATTGGCATACTCGAAGTCCTCTAGTACAAATACCATGCTGCTTCCAGAGGTGCACACCCAAAACCATAAAAAACACACCCCGCTTTAGTTATGCTTCTTGATTGAAACGGGTACAACTTCATTCCCAACTCTTGTATCTTATCCCACAGCGTTTGATCCCATTAAAATGTCCTCTTTATTTATTAGAATACATTTAAGCAGTGCGACACAATTTTGACAACTGATATAAGTAGGAACAATTTGCAAGGCTATGATCTCTGCAAAAATCAGAAAGATCCAATTGGCAGGAATCTTGTCCCCCCCCCACATACAGCCTAGCCAAGGTATAAATTTTTGTATGTTAGAGGGTCCTCATATGCCTTTCTTTTCTCCATATAAAGACATGTTAAACTAGATTTTTAAAGAAAAAACTATTTGCCCGCAAGAAAATGTCGTCAAATTTTGCACAGGATTTAGTTAGTGACAATATAATCTAAATCAGTTGTCAAAACTGTGTCGCCATTGATATTTGTTTATGTATACTGATTTTGTCATAATCAATGAGACCTTCAAACAGCTGTTCAGAAGTCGGCCAGTACACTGTTGCACCCTGAATTTGTCACTGTGTGTAAAAGCTAGTGGAATAATAAAAGAAGGAATCACGACAATTAAGACATAACGAGGCAATCTTTATGTAAATTTTCACAAGTTATATTAAGTCATGCGTGTGCACATATACATAGAGCCACCACACTACAATTCGACTAACACATGTCACGTCTTAATCAAATAATTATTGTAGCAGTTATTTATGGCAAACTTAACCCTTTGTAGAGGAAGTCATCTAAAAATATCTTCAAAATAAGGTTCTTCATATAGTAAACACAGATGTAAGTGGGTATTGTTTTATGTCCTGTAATCGCATCACTATTATTCTTTTCTCATACACAAAGAAATGCATGTACCTTTTAATGTTTTTCCAATAATGTGATATTCTCTTCTATTCTCTTCCATTTTGACATTATGTACAGGGAATGTGTGTGATTCTTTTTTCAAAGGAAACAATTTCCTTGATGCATTCTATTGTAAGCGTTAGTATCTTACTCTTCGTTGTTAAAGGTAACTTGACAGGGGTGAACAATTACTTGCAGAGACCCCCCCCCCACCCAGTACCAAATCATTTAAATGTGTTGATTAAACAATCTTCAACCTTTCCATTATTACTAAGCCTGCGTAACAGTGCTGAAACCAAAATTACTGTGTCCTGTACACGCATGTATACTTTGTTTCATCACCATATAATGGTTCGGTTCGATCCTGTCACACCTACAATGCTTTGGATTTTTTTGCAACCTCTGTCTGGTTGCTTTGGGGAGGTAAAAAGTAATTGTTTACACTTTTATTATAATCTCTGGTCATTTAAATATAACCATGTACAATTTGCTATTAGAATCACTCCTGAAATTCAGCACAGACTATTTGGCCTTTTGATCAGCGTAAATGCCATACAATTCCTGCTCTAGATGCACAGCTACAAATGAAGGCTCCTGATTTATCAGCAAATACAGATTTGTTGTTAAAATTTAAAAACATAAACAAACTTTAAGTGTTTGTGGTGTTATCAAATCTGATGCTACAAGTAGAACACCTGGGTTTAGATTTCACATTCACAAAGTGGTATGACCCCACTATATGTGCCTTAAGGGGGGGTATGGGGTCTGAATATGTATAAAAAATTGTTCTAATCCAGAAAATGAGATAATGCATATGGCAAATTGTGGTAGACTGTAATCTACAAAATGCTTTTATTCGATCGCAATCGGACCTTGTTCCCGAGATATGGCTGATCAAAGTCCAGTAGTGTACGCGAAATTTTGCCAAAAATGCATCATCTCCTATATTTTAGCATGTGGAAATTTTCAAGGGTAATATTTAAGATATTTTAAAAGATATTATTATGAACTATTAACAACATTTATGTTGGCTAAGTTGCAGTAAATAATACTCATATTATCCTTTCCATAATTAAAGTATTAAATGTCACTGGGTAAGTTGACTTTTTCTGTATTTTTAGTTGTTTTTCTCCCCAACCTGCGATATTTAGAAAATTATTTTAAAAATTATTACAAGGACAATGGAATGCCGCAGAAATGTAGGGGGAGCAAAGAGAGGGGGCTAATACAGGTTGTAGCCGTGGAGGGTAAAGATGGGGGGGTGCACCCATTTCCCGATGATTCTTTCATTAATAAAAAAAGAAAAATTAAAAAATGAAAAGTTAAAAAAATAATTCCATAATTTCACATCAAAAGCGCCCTCAATTTTGTCTAAATGTTTCAGGCCTATAACTCGTTTCGTTAAAATACCAAACAACCAAACGAGCACGAACGTAACTAGAAAACCGCTACATGCCTATGAACATGACTTTTGGCACACATATTAAGAAATACAGCGCGTGAACATGAAGGCCGATTTTCAAATTGTGTTTTCCAAATTCAAATTACGCCATGAAATTATGCGATTGGTCGATTGCCGGTTGCCCAATGGCACGGTATTGAAAATCGGCTTCATGGTTCACTCGTATCTACCTCCTGCATTGTCACCCAAGTTTTCCGTCCCATAGCAGTTTAGTTATTATTTTCCATTCGTTCTATTGTTTAGACAATCAGAGGCCTTACGTGGTTTACCATGGCAACCATGACAAAATTTTTTTGATGGATTTTAAACTTGTGACATGGGCCCCAATATGATCTATCACTGTATTACCACTATTTAGGAAAATTATAAAATCATTCAAAGTTCACTGCTTCAGACCCATACCTCCCCCTTAACCCCATTGTTACACCAAACCCAATCTAACTCCACGTTTTGGGGGGGGGGGGTTTGATACTGCGGCTGGGACCTTGTAGACTTCATAGGAGTCTAATAATTGCAATGTTCTTGCAAAATATTTAGATTACAAAGGCAAACCTGAATTTAGTTTTTAGTAAACCTGTCTAGCTTTTTCTCAACAAAACCAAAGGGGAAAAAAAGTAAATCGGACTTCCTCATGTAAACATGCCAACTCATCACGTATTCCCCACGACCTCTACACATGGATAAGCGGTCTGAGTCGCCGAGTGTCACAACAGGAGGTTGCACACTTTTCAACCTTGGTAATATGGCGGGAACAATGCATACACCTTGTCAAAGGAATTTGTAGAAACAATATAAATACATCTGTGGTTGATCTGTGCACGCAGCATTGTTTCCCCGCCATTTAGCAAGGTAGAAAAGCACTTCCTGTTTTGACACTCGGCGACCATTCAATGTGCGGCAGCCCGCTATCGCTCCATGTGTAGAGGTCATGTTGTACTGTAAAAGTGGAAATTGTCGCGCTTTTCTGAGCTAGTGCAAATTAAAAACTCGTCGAAAATGTTTC
>JAMKCH010005961.1:0-55126 GCA_023653785.1 Ophioderma brevispina
GATTGTAATGGTTATCAAATCACGTCATAACCGGTCCAAAATATTCTCGTGCTTTACAAACTGGATCTGCATAAATTATGGCCATTTGAATGTCACTTGAGAGTGATAGCGGCCATATTGGATTTCTAGAAATGGCACTGCACTAAATTTTTTTTCACACCCTCCAAAAAATTATTAGCTTAGGTATCATTGAAAAAATCGATCATTAAAAATCTGTACTCCATTTCCACCCTTGCCCACAATTCCCTCCTGACTACTAGTGTTTTGTACCGTCAGTAAAAAGAAACAGAAAATTGTTATTTTCATTTTGTTTTTGTGGGTGTAACTTGATTAAATCACAATATTATATTTCACATCCCTTTTTCTTGTTGTTATTCTTTCTCAGAAATGAATTGTCAGAATTCCCATTTCCTCTTCGGAGAGTTCCATATGTACCCCCTTTAAAAATTGTACAGACACAAAATGCTTTTTTATTTATGGCCTTACACTAACAAATACGCCTAACCCTAAGAAAAATAAAGCCCAAAAATAAAAAATTTTTTGTGTTTTTAAATAATTATGCCTTTGAAAGAGGGTACATATAGAACTCATTCCCCTGTCAATATTGGCTGTCGTTGTAAGTAAAAGGCCCTACAGCGATTTGCAAAATCAGAAAACAAAAACTCAGATTTTTTGCATGTCTTAAACAGTATATGTTCTGCATGACCTCCCTACAAATGCTAAGACCATAAGTAACCTAATATGGACCAATCGACAAGTTAGTCATTATTGTCCGTTTGGACACTTCCGAAAAAAACACCAACACACACGTAATTATGGAAGAATCGCTCTTGGAACACGCAGTTTTCTTCCGTTTCGATCAATTCTTCAGTTGGAAAATTACCTTACGAGAATATTCTACAGGCTAATCCTTGCACTTTTAGGCTATTCCTGCAATTTCAAGTATTTCGACTCTTTCGAATAAATCACTGAAGTGTCTTTCATACTAAAAATTTTATAAAGGGAACCCCTTTTTAAGCTCATAGAAAGTATGTCCTAGTACTGATATGTGTACAGTAGAATATAGGAACACTGAATTGTAAAGCATGTTTTTTTCTCTTAGTAATGTGTGTAGTACAGTATTAACACTGGAATTCCTGAAGCATGTTTTATCGAGGTAATCTTGATATTCTGAAGCTTTTTGTTATTCCGAAGGTTCGAAAATGGGGTTCGCTATTCCGAATTTCCTTAAAAGGGGTTCGTTTTTTTTTCCGGATATTACAAGGGTTTCGCTACTCTACTACGCTCCGATTTAAGGGTTTGTACGCGAATCTTTAAAAGAGTCACACAGAGGCCCAATTTAAAAAAAGGTTCATTATTTCGAATATTGAAAAAGGTTCGTATTCCGAAACCAAATACTCTGTTCTATTCGGAAATCTCAAAGGAGGTTCGCCATTCAGAATTTGTTGTTTTTTCACACTGGAGCAATGAACATTATGAATTTAGAGATACTTGAAGCCGATGTGCCACGTAAATTACCACGATTTATTATGAGGTCATGTTTTCACATTTTAAAAAAAAACTGGAATAAACACACACAATTGTCACACAATTCCAATTAGTCTGTTTTTGGTGTGATGACCCCAATCGAATTCGGCAAACCTTTTGTGGTACATATGATTTTTTGGGGATGCAGATAACATCAATATCATGGCTGCCATTTTTAGCTAACGTTGTAGTAGACCAGCTAAGTTGGAAATAAAAAAGGTGTTAAACGTTAGTGTTAGCTTATTCGAAAAAAAAACATCTCTTTTGAAAATTAAATATTCGGAATAAAGAACCTTATTTGGGAATTTTAGGTGGACCCTTTTTGAAATTTGGAAGAGTGAAACCCTTTTTTAATATTAGGAATAATTAACCTTAAATTTTTTGATTAGCAAACCATTTCCAAGGATTCGGAAGAAGTGGATCTAAAAACGGACCTTCAGAATATAAAACCTTCTGAATATCGAGAGGATCCCCGAGACTGTGTTGTGTATAGTAAAGAATACACGACCTGAAATCTGAAACTTTATTATGTCCATAGTACCAAAATTTGTTAAATTATACAAATTCTGAGCAGGTTTTTCTCCCCGCGTACTGATAAGCACTGGAGCTAAGTAAAATCCCTCATTCCCTTGGCACAGTTTCAGTACCTTCTATTCACCCAACCACAAGTTTAATTTAGATACACCCCCTGTTATTTGAGTATCCTGCAGTAGGTCAACGTGGTCTCTATGGGGGTCAATTGCATGTCAGTGTACGTACCAGTACAACCGCCTGAACTTTGACCTTGGTGGATGAGCGTATTGGTAACTCATAGTGAATGCAGTTGCAGTCCTACTTCCTTTTCCGGGGGGGGGGGGGGGGGCAACAAACCTAGGGCCAAAGTGAAATTGGGTGGGCAAAAACCGCAAAGTTTTTTTAAGCAACTTCAGTGAGGGGGCAATCAAAAATCAGGATCCAAAACCCTGCAAGTGATAGACTGAAAGCACATAATAAGGACAAAATGGGACACTTACTAACACCGTAGTTGATGGAGATTTATATCTTCGCACAACTGCTGTTTTCTTCTCTTCCTGAAAATTTTTCAGTTGCCAAAAATCACTTACGAGAATTCTACAGCCGACTCTATCCTTTACTTTTAAGCTATTCCGTTCCTATTCCTTCCTGCAAGTCAAATTTTTTTTTACGTCTTCTTGGAGAATCACTGATAGTGGTCCTTTTAAAACAAGCTTAAAAGTTTTTTTTTAAAAGTCCAATTTTTAACCACTAAACTCTCAGCAACACCCTAACTTAGCAAGCCTATCCACAACAAATATCGCCAAATTTTTATGGGCTATATACTTTAAAATTCATTTTTGTTGTAAATACTCCTCACACTGTAATTTAGTGAATTTGGAATGTAAACCTGTAAAACTCAGGATTTATAATTACTGCTATTACTCTGCCAGGACTTTCCTGTAAAATTTATTTTTTTCCTGTTAAATTTTCCTGTAAACGTTTTAGCACCATGATCTGATCGAAATAATTGAAAATTCATACTAGTATATAATAATGTTTGGAATAAATTCCTTAAAGGAGAACCCGCACAACGAATAATATTTCAATATACTCTATAAAAAATTATTGACCACATATCGATGGGTTTCATCATCTAAAAAACGGAATGATATTAACCATAAAATGAATTAAACCCATCTAGTCTGACCCATAGCGCTATTGTAAAATTCGCGCTATGTAAAAACGTGGTTATGCCGATAACGGTCCGGCAACTTTTGCGTCATCCAGGGCCTGAATAGGAAATGTCACTTTGAAAGCATCACATGAGAAGGTGTATGACGCTACTGTGCCGTCAGTATCGCTTAACACATATACAACTCCCATATACACTCGCGCGAATTTCATTCAACTAGCGCATGGTCAGGCCAAATGTTTTTAATTCATTTTCATTTATGCTTAGTAAATCCGTTTTTTTTCCATGAAACCCCGCGATATATGGTCAATAATTATTTTTATAGCGTATATTTGTAATAATTTATTATTAGTACGGTTTTCCTTTAAGAGCTCCACTTTGAATTTAGAAGTCCATATAGAGGCCTGGAAAATTGGACCTAAATTTATTATTTTTGATATATTTCCAAATCACAGCACATTGAACCCACTATGAGGTACAATAAGCTCATCCTCCACCAAGGACAACAGTTCAGTGGGTTGTACTTGTATAACATTTGACATTACTAGACCTTGGTGTGATCCTGGGTAATCTATATCATACCCCCAAAACAGGGGGTGTATTTTTCCTAAATACATTGGTGAATGAAGGCTAACGAACTGTACAAAGGGAATTGAATTTTTACTAGCTCATAGTGACCATACCACTAAAGAAACTAGGTGTAGCAGACTATACGTCAGACCTAAAACATTGTTTGGCGTTTGGAATGTGACCCTTTCCCTAAATGACGAATCATCAAATGTTTGAGAAGAAATGTGAAATTAATGCATAATGTTAGACTAGTAACAATTAAACCATTTGAGCGGTAAAATTTTGTCCCTGTGCCATTTTTTTTGTATGATTTCTGTAGCTTTGGGGCAAACTGCAATTCCACCTTCTAGTAAAATTTCTAGTTAAATGTGGCATGTTGAAAACATGTAAAATCTTCTAGGCTCTGTAGCTTAAAAAATCAGCCTTCAATCATATGAACTTGTCATTCTTGTTGAAGAATATGTCCTAATCTACCAAAACAATCCAGTTTTTGCAATAACTCGAGTCGCGTTAACCGAGAAAATGACATTTGATGAGAGTCACCTTGAACTCAAGTTTATTTAGGTGCGATTCCCTAATATTTTCTAAGCTTTTTATGGTACTTGTTTGGGAAAATGAACTGTTTGATAAGATGGAGCAAACTAATCAACCTGCAAAACCCACCATAGTTATGTGTGCATAAAACTGAAATCAAATGTAATGTTATGCAAAAGAAACTTGTGCTTTCAATTTTAAAAGTTTCAAAGATCTTATCATTATAGTGTAACCATATGCCATCACCTGTTTGATCGTTGATATGCCAGTGCCTGGATATTTGTGGTATTTGATATGCAAACAGGTACAGCGTGACAGATAACTTTTCGCTTTCATTTAAGTGCTGATCAGAGATTTCCCGATGAGGGTGCACTCAATTTTCAAACAAATCAAGTTTTTTTTTTTTTTTAATTTACATAATGCTTGTCCATAATAAACTAACTACTCAAATCGGAGTCTTTCATATAAAATCACAACAAAATTCCGGATCTGGAAATGTTGTTATACACGTATCCTATGGCACTGTAATACTATACATAAATGATTACGCATGAAAACGACACACAAAAATATTATATTTCCAAATCTCTGAGTCAGCCTTAATTTCAAAGATCTTATCAAGAAGTGTAAACATATTATACTGTCACATGTTTGAAGCTGTTTGAACATGTGATAATAGCCCTTGCCTGGATGTGGTATTTGATATAATGGCAAACAGATACAAGAGAAACTTTCTCTTTCAATTAATTTTCAAGATCTTATCACATAGTGTAAATATTTCTGTCACATGTTTGAACATGTGATTAGAAGCCGTGCCTGGATTTTGGTATTTGATTTCAAGGTGCTTTTCGTGATTCCGCACCTTCTGTTTTATTTCATGGTTCACTAGATATTCCTTGAGAAAAGTCCAATTCACAAATTTTGAGTTGGATCCCGATCTTGCGTTTCGTGTTAATGGAGCAAAATGCCTTGTTTTCCACGGGCGCCCATATGCCACCGTTGTCCAGTAATTTCTGTCTGTAAATTGCGAATTTCTCACAGATAGACCGAATTTGCACGACGGATTTGGTTACACGGAATTACAAGCTAACGGTTCAGATGATATAACACTCTCAACTTTTGTTTTGAGTTATCGGGGAGACGTGCTGTGGATCACGGACTGCCCCTTTAATGTAAACAGATACAAGAGAAACTTTTTCTCCTCTTTAAGCAGTGAAATTGTATGCAATGTAAAGTTATGTATACCCCCGGTGGGGGGGGGGGTGGCACTCCCTCTTGGAAGTACGTGTAGTACGGCTGTAGCCCCCCTTTTCAAGCATCGTTGTCACCCAAAGACCACATAATTTTTTTGAAAATTTCACCAAAGACCCCATAAGTTGTTGAAAATTTTACCACTGTCACTCCAAAGACCCCTATTTTGGGGGAAAGTTTTGAATATTTCACCCCTAAGTAAAGACGTTTTTTAGGAAAAAAAAAATCTTACCCAAAGACCCCATTTTGGAAAAAAAATTGCAAATTTGCCACTTGGATTGTGGCCATTGGCCATCTCTCACCCAAAGGTCGCCCTATTTTTTCAGTCCTCTTTCAACCGTAATTGCCCCTGGTTTGGAGTGTGAGCCTTACAAAACAACCCATTCCATTTCATATGTGAGTGCCCCCATTATAAAAACGGCGCCTTCTCTTTTGTTAGTGTGTAATTGTACTGAGGAGGGCAAAAGGGCACTGTTAAAAGCAAATAAATCAGTCTGTTGGTGTATATATATGTCATGTTTTCTTAAGGGCCAAATTTGAATATTTTTTTGTTTCCTTGCTTATTTGTTGAGTCATTATGATCTTAGCTGTATTTGTTTTCATTTTCATTATTACATGATGGTTAGCAAAATAAGATAAATACATTGGTGTATACTGGGGGCCATGCTAGTTCCAGGGTTAGAGAGCATGCGTTGGTCTAGTGGAAACGCGCAGGACTCATGATCATAGGTTGTGATTTCGAGCCCCGCCGCGTGCCAACGTGTTGTGTCCCTGGCAAGACACTTTATCTCCCTTGCCTAACTTCACCCAGGTGTAAATGGGGAGCTTTTTAGGGGTACTATATGTGCGCCGTTATCATGGCCTGCCGAATTTTCAATATGTGAAAAATGTTATTTATCCTAGTGACAGCGGAATACATTTAAGCGCTTTGAGACTTAATTGTATAAAGCGCTATATCAATACTGGGCATTTTTTTATTTTTTTCCTGACGTAACCCCTACAAGGTCTTACTATGTCATCTGCTTACCGCTTTGCCCTTCCAATGATGAAGTTACGTCATACGCAAGTTAATGTCAGAATCTCTATCGTGACCCAAGCGTCAAAGCGTCAGCCGATAAATCGCTCTCCCTGCCGCGTCGGGCTATAACCGCTTTTTTTCCCAAAACGGCAAATCGCATTGAGATTGACTTTAATTCAACTCTGGAGGCGGTGCCATCTCGATGAACGTAGTTCAAGCGATAACGCCGCTTGACTATAAAAGCTCGTTCATGCAAGCGACGTACCCACGGTTTGCCGCTGAGCGCAAGCGGCATGACACTATGTAATGACCTTAAAGACCAATTTTCAATTAAAGTAATACCACACTAGCGTATTTCGTCACGGACGTCTTTTCCACTTTATCTTATTTCTACATTTCATTTATACGATCTTGTTTACAAAGTACAATGCTCTACATCTCATGGGCATCTCTGTGCATCGCCTTTCAGCATTTATTTTGTGAGTTTTGTTTTGATTTATTTTTCTGTCATAAATCTTTTCCGTAACTTTCCTGGAAACGGTGATTTAGGCAATACATATGTATGTACAGCCCCGCGCAAATGCATTACGGTCAAACAAATGGGATACCACCGGATGGCGGCTTATTTGTTAATGCTCTGTCGGGCATTCGTATTGTGGTTAAAGAAAGGGTTCAGTTGACAGACAATGTGGAATGAGCAATAAATTAGTAGGTACAATCCCAAATATGCTGACAAAATACTTTTGATTGACACATTTATGCTTGCAACATCCCTATGGCACAAAGACGCTTCACTCAGCCTTGCCGAGGCTTTGCCTCAAAAAACGGCGATCCTGATTAAGCCATCTTTGACAAAGACTAACCCCTAACAGGACCAATTTTGGTGGTCAAATACTAGTTTTCAGTGAAATATACCCTAATGAGACTAATTTGCTGTGAAAATCTACCCCCTTGTGGGACCTTTTCTCAATATGTGGATAAAAGATATGTACATTAAAGGTGCACGAGAGATTGTGAGGCACCCAAATATGAGTCATAATAGTAATTTCATATTAGAGTAGACACTAATCGCTATTTAGGGTTGCTATTTCTTACCTTGTTATTAAGCTTCAAAAGGACTTAAAAGACGAGAAAACGGCGTGATTTGGATTGGCTTATTTCAATAACACACTTAGGCGTGAATTTGAGTATTTGTGCTCGATACGAAATTGTGTGAAAATTTCAACAAGTTTTGTACAAAAGAAAACATTTCTCGGCTTAATCATTTCAGATGGGAATTTTTGGAGGGAACGCTTAACAGCAGGGAAAAAATCAGTTAAGCTTCTATTGTTTAGCGACACATGATATGTGAAATATATCGTTGCATCTTAAAATAGCCGATTATACCAGAAAATGATTAATCAGGGTTATTTGCCTGATTGTTTAGGTTAATTGTTCCTATTGTATAATTAAACCCGTCCACAATCAAAACTGAATTTGATACCCCTAGCCGGACTAAAACTTGGGTATTGTTTGAATTTAATATCCCCTAGCCGTAGTTCCCGCATTTGCAGCTATAGTCCCTCTTTTTTTTGAACGAGCAGGGGTGACCTGACAAAATCCCAAGAACCCCCCGCCCCTGGTTTATAATTATGCAAATTCAAGAACAATATGCAAATGACCATATAATTACAATTAGTTTTCAATAAAGAGGAATGTGCTGAAAGTCGTATGTGAGCAACACATTGATCGTACGGTAATCTAAAGCCCAAGTACATAAAAATCAGCGGTCCTCGTGACCGTCTGTGTCGCCTGCCGTCGCGGTTAGTGAATGATAGCCTAACAGACTGGACCTTGATATGTGAGGTGGACTCATAAACAAACTAGAAATTTCCGGGTTCTCGGGCTTTCGCGATTTGTGACGGGGGGGGGTTTAGGTTCCGTACGGAACATTATCAGACGTGACCTGTAGGGTTAGTAAACTTTTGTCACATACCTAGGGCCCTGTTAAAGACCCCGGGCCCCTTTGCAACCTTAAGTCCACTTTATGATTGCCATCCCCAGCGTCTAAGACTCCCTAACTGCCACAATGGCCCTTCTAAAAAACACACAAGATCCGGGCGTACCGACCGGGGGGCAAGTTGCCCCCTCTGGCTCGAAAAAAAGAGGGACGATATTGACCAAAAAATGTGCATTTGTAATCCTCTTTTGGTTGAATTTCGACCAATTTTCAGCCTAATTTGGCAAAATTAAGTAAATTTGGCCATTTTCATTAGAGCAACAATCACCGGGACGAATTTTGCCCCCTCTGGCGGGACGATTGGGGAAATTTGTGCCCCCTCATGGATCGGAGATCGGTACGACACTGACAAGTGATCCCTTTTCATTCGTCTCAGAGACACTTTCCCAGCTGCCACGAGCATCCTTCTAGTAACAAAATTTCCTATCGAAACACTGGGGCCCGTTCACAACTATCCCCAAATATGGCCATTCCCAAATACTCATGGGTCTCCGTTCCAAACAACATGATCTTTTCTGAATTAACCCGGATTCTTCTTCCCAATTACCACAGGTCCACCTCCCCAACTATCCAATTGTTTCTCCTTCCAAACCATCCCAGGGTTCTCCTTTCCCGAAAACAAACCCCATTCATGCCTCTACAGCCTCCAGCACTGAGTTAATAAAATTCCAGCTCTGAAGCATAATTTATAGTTCTTGAGGTCCCTTTGGGAAATCGTTTGGCATCAGAAGCTTAATTTGAGCCGAATTGAGTTATAAAGTACACTGCATCTGAATAGTTTCCTCCAAATCCATTCTAAGGCCCTAATTTAATAGACAAAAATCATTTCCCAAGTCCTAAGTTCAAAAGTCGGGAAACCACACATCCCTACCAAGAGCTTGCCCCCATCCCGGTCTCTCACCCTTTCACTCTCATACTCTCCCTTTTTCCTCAGCTGAATTTGAGCCAATTTTAGTTCAAAAGCTCCAAGTTTCATCATTTTTTGCGAATTCTAAGGGCCCTATAAAGACAAACAGTTCCCAGCTCTTTAATTTGGAAGTCGGCCACACACATTCCTACCCAAACAAGTTTGAGGGCCCGCTCACCCCTCACTCTCATATTCTCACTTTCTCTGATTATTTACAGCCCAATTTACATTCTACGGTACATAGTATTCATATACCAACAAAACTTATTGACAAACATGTCATGTTAAGATATCAAATTGAACTGATTTGTTCTCATTTACAACTTTTTGGATTATAACTAACTCACTCCACAGCATAAGCAAAATTTTGTAATTTTATAGATTAGGTAGCAAGAAAATAAAACATGTCAATTATGACAATAAATAGTGCATAGGCCCATGCATAGCAGGGAAGCTCCATGGAGCAAGCCACTTAAGTGGACAAGGACAAACATGATTATAATTCCTGTGTGCCCATATATCCCACAACACAATTTGGACCTTGATGATCACATATTTTATTCTGCTATATGCCTTTTGTATATGGGATAATTTCACACAATGTATTATGGGATATTGATTTCATGACTTGATTGATCTGCAAAGCATTAAGACATCACAAATTAGGTGGTAATCCTTTATGAATTAGAATATTTAAATCTATTTCACCATAGCCGCTAACACACTGATGAGACCTCAGACTGCATATACAAATTGTGATGTTACACTATTTTAATCAGCATTAGTGTGGATAATTTGACACAATGTATTTGGGTATGGATTTTGTTTCACTTGAACTCTTCACATTCTTTAGTCTCCTCCTTCCACAAGAACCGCTTCCCTCCTTCCACAAGAACCGCTTCTCAGCACAGGGCCTCCTCCTCCCCGATAGGCCTACATGCTTTTCCAACGCTTCCGATTCACAACATTCCATGGATCATAGGCCTACCATAAGATCGACCCCCGTCCGTACCAGGACTACCAGGCGGAGATGGATCAAGAAATCCACTTACGATCTAGGCCGATACCCATAACACATACAAAATGGTCAACCTTCCTCATGTTATCTCTCCTGATCATGAACTTATCGGTCTGTCCGTGGTCTGAAATTCTGTCCCACACCCACCTCGAGTCAACCAACTTGAACTCCGCCCTGATTGGACAATTTGCACGACGTCTGCGCCTAAAAGTGCACGTTTATAAAGAAGACAACTGATCAAACTGCTACCCCCCCATGACACCAACACATACGACAGTGAACAGCTCTAATCATCCCTTCTCAAGAAAGAGAGCACTTTTACACCTTCTCCGGGTAAAGATTCCTTTCTGGATGCTTTCATTACGGCTGTGACAGTGATGTAAAGAATGGCATCAACCACAACATCCGCAACATATCCGAGAGGAAAACATTGCATTTGGCTGTGTGATTAGAACAACAAAAACATCATTCTTAAGGAAAGCAGACAAGGCTCTTCGGTATTCATACAAGACAGAAAACAGTACATTAAAGAATGTTCCAGACAGCTCAATAACACAAAGTACTTCAACAAACTGAACAATACCCAACTTCCCATTCACCAACACTGTTGGCAAAGCTCTTAACAAAGCCATGCAAGTAGGCCTACTTAACAATGAATATAAATGCACTTGGCCTAAAATCCAAAGCCTGGTCGTTTCTATACTCTGCCTAAAATTCACAAGCAGTACGAATCCATACCGCCTGGCCGCCCCATTGTCAGTGGTAACGGTACTCCACAGAGAAGATTTCCTCTTTGTTGACCAACTACCTTAAACCCCATGTTGCCAAACTTGACTCTACTTTCCCCCCCCCCCCCCCCAGGGGGGATGAATATGATTTTCTTCGTCGAATTGAGGCCATCAATAATAATGGCCTTCTCCCTCCACATGTGCTTTTATGTACCATGGATGTCGCTTCTTTGTACACCAACATACCATGAGGAAGGCATAATCCTGTCGTTCATTTCTAGAACAAACCCTTTCTCCTGAAAAGCTGGACTCCTTCTGTGATCTTATGGAGATTGTCCTCACACACAACAACTTCCTCTTCCCATGGTGATCACTATCTTCAGATCTTTGGGACATCGATGGCACGAAAATGGCGCCCTCTATGGCCTGCCTGTTCATGGGATCTTTGGAGAACGTCTTCTTTCTTCTGCACCGAAAAAACACTTCTGTGGATCCGGTATATTGATGACGTCTTCCTTCTGTGGACACATGGCCCGGAGGAATTTCAGAATTTTGTTGACTTCTGCATGCTTTCCATCATACTATCAAGTTTTACTCAGAATCCTCACTCTGGAAATCCCTTTACCTGATTTTCTTGTCTCCATCAAAGATGGAATGTTACAGACGGATTTATACTCCAACCCACAGATCCATCAATTTCTTCAATGGACTTCCTGCCACCCCAAGCATACTAACTTGTTCTTCCTACGTCTTAGCTTTTTCGTCTCAACAGGATCTGCTCCACTCCCGAAGAGACTTGTGCAGAATAAACGAGCTCAAAGAATACCTGAAAGTAGAGTATTCCACTGCCTCATTGAAGGCAGATCACTACAGGCCCTGGCCATCCCCAGATCAGAACCCTTAAACCTACCGTTACTAGCTCCAGCACCGTATGGAACGGGTTCCATGGTTATCAGCTACCATCCCTCACTTCCAAACTGTCTATAATTATACATCATTTACCTACCCATCCTCATTCTCTCCCTGTAATGCAGGAAGGCAATCCCCCACCCACCTGTTATCGCTTACCGCTTAAGCGCAGCCATCAAAGATTTCCTGGTACGTCTCTACCTTCCTCCTGTCCAGCCTCCCCAAGAGGCTCATATCCTGTTGCACATGCCACATCTGTCATCACAAATTGCATACAGATATTGAAGAATGCGGTTTCCCACACTGCCCGAAGGCCACTTCACCCAGCTCTTCTACAGGTGAACTACACCATACCTAGCACCTCACCTTCCAAGTGACAATGTTTTGTTTACCTCATTACATTACTGGCCTGTGATATTCAATTGTAGGGGAGAACTAGTCGCACTTTAGAAAGTCGACTGGTTGAACATTGTGGCCTATGCCAGACAGACAGGAACACACCTGTTGCCAGACACTTTTAATCTCCCTACACAATGCTCAAAACATCAGTATGTTTGTCATTGACAAGCCTCCAAAACTGAAACAACAATGAGGAAAAACTTAGAGAAAGGTGATCAAAGGCTCAACCATGCATCCCCATTATGAATTTTAAAGTAATAACATCATTAGGTCTATTAACATGCCTAATATTGCAGCTCATTGTGGACAACAATTTCAGTTTGTGCCTACGCCATTTAATTCCAGTTTTTATTCCCCTTAGACTATTTTCCACATAACCACCCACACTTACCCTCATCTTTTTCTCAAATTTATACATGCACACACACAAACACAAATACCCACTCACTCACATAAATTAACACACCTTATTCTGTGCATATCATTTTCATTTACACCTTTACAAATTTATCATACTTTATTTCTGTTTACATATCACACTCATACACTGCATACACACACCACACACTTCTAGGCTATATGCAAATCTATATCGATTAGTTCCACTCATACTTGATCTTCCTTTGTCTGCAGTATCCCTGCTGCCTCTCTTTCTTTTTGTTGTTACTTGATACTAAGCCAGAGCAAAGGGAGTGCTTGTGTAAACATCTCGTTCACTTGCCTTAGTTATTACATTATTAATATGCCATTGTGTCTTTACTTGTAATAATCACAGTCCTATTTGTCCTTGCTACCTTTTTTCTTGAACTTTTTTGCAATATGTCCTTTCCATGATCCCCGTTTGTATGCATTGTTTTTTAATGCTCGTAGTACTAGTTTATATATTGTTGTATTTTTTCCTTGATAAAGAACAGTTATCTGTTCGAAATGTCGGTCCCATTTTGTCTGTTTTGTCCTCCGTCCCCTTTTTACCAGGTTTTTATCTGTGCTGTTTGACATTGAATTTATGGCTATCGACTTTGCTCTGCACATCAACTTAATTGCGGTAACTTCCCTGTTTTGTTTGTTTGTTTCACCGTGCACAGTAAGTTTGTTACTCCGGTCCAGTGCAATTGTTTTCCTATGCCGTACAGGCTTACATTACATACAGGCCTATGTCTGTTCTTCCCCCATTTGTACTGTGACTCTGTAATTTTTGGCTTCTCGCATACTGTGTCCACGTGTTTCTCCGCTTACATTCCCCCTCCCCACCCAAGTTTGGTACACCTTGCCTCACCTCCCTTTCTTAGTCCCACAATGAAAGTTGAAACCATCTTGCAAAAAAGTAACATCTGGTCCAATTCAAAAAAACAACTTAAGTTCTTCTCAGTAATACATCCAATTTTTCTGATGTGTTATAAATCATCCCCAAATTCCTTAATTCCCAATATTTCTATTTTATTCACCCTCTCTCTCTCCGAAGCACACTCCATTATATGTTTTTCTCAATATGATACCCCCATTAGAACATGGAATATTCCACATTGGTGAGTCCTGCTGGATGTACTCATTTCTTGAAACTACTTGCATCACAATCGTCCAAAATTCACCTTTTTCTTCACAAAAAAACAAACAAGCCTTGTCGGCCTGGATACGACTTCAACACATAACATATCCCATTTATACTCCAAACACGCTTCCTCTATCAAAAAAAAACAACCGTTCACAAGAAGTCCAAATTTTTTTCACATTCAAATGCAAGTACCTACCCCCAATGCGTGCACACTTACTGTCCTTCTGTCCGTCACATTTTTGATTTTCAAAAGTAGACCATTCCAATATACAGACTAACGTCTGATAAATGAGGTTTACTGTAAGCTCCATGAACCAAGTTTGGTTCAATTGACTTCAACTTTCACATGAGTTCAATTTTACATTTTCACCTACATTTTGACAACTTGACTCACATGAACCTTTGACTTGGTATGTGACCTTTGACCTCATCAACAAATGTAGGGATCCAATGTTGCACCTGTGACCCAAGTTGTTGGTTTTAATCCATCAAAGTCTGAGGATATTACAGGCAATGTTAACGCCTTTTTCACATCAACAACGGACTTCAGCAACACAACATCACAACAACAACAGACTCAACAACAACAACAGACATCACAACAACAACAGAACTCAACAACAGTGGACAAGTGATCCCTATGTGTTTCCTGCTTAGGGGCAGCGACACAAAATACAGAGTAAACTTGCGTCTCCCCCTGGCAAGATGGCAGTATGAAACTGACCTCGATGACTTTTGCCCTTGCCCTATGACCTTTAAATCAGCAATATAATGAAGGCACCCCTATTGACCTAACCCCAAGTCTGGTTTAAATCTGACTTTCAAAGATGACGTGAAAAACAAAACCTAATTAACGCAAACTGGAACACACATACGAGATCAAAAATCTAACCAACTGGAACACACCACATACATACAAAAATCTAATCCAAACTGGAACACACATCCAAATAAAAAAATCTAACCAAACTGGAACACACATACATAGATACAAAAAATCTACCAAACTTGGAACACACATACATATATACAAATCTAACCAACTGGAACACACATACATACATTACGGACCAAACAATATACTAGTACTCAAGAAGTAAAGAAAACAATATTATTACCTTTTGATAATATAGAACTGTCGTGCCCTATGATGAAACTTACCGGCTAAATGATGTAAACGAGAGGCAAGATTTGTCATTAAAAAATGCATGTACCTAGTACCATGACTGTATTGGGTCAAGCATGCACCTGTATGGCCTGTAGCGAATTGCTATACAAAATGTATCTTGGAATTACAAGCTAAATGCACTTGCACTAGAAGATGCCCTTGTAATAAATTGGTATCATATTTGTTGCATGATCGTGATTTTGTTGTTCTAAATGAAATAACCCTGACCTGAAGGTGGATCTGAATCCAAATCCGAATCTGACGGATTCTGGATTTAAAGTGACACAAGGAGATTTTTTAGTATACGAATTTCTCCTCAAATTGCCCAGGATCGATTGTAGACCACCTACCAAGAACGTTCCGAAGGTTTTATTGGGCAAACAAGTACAAAAGACAACAGCAAACCTTGTTTTGAACTTGGTCTGCGACGTCATTGTCCCCATAGAACACCGTGCTTTGACTTTCTGTCCGTGCCGCAAAAGTAACAAAATCATCATTTATTACATACAGAGGCGTATTCGGCTTATTCCTTCAGGGTGATCTAATACATTGGAAAGCATTTCAAAATGCAAAAAAAACCCGGGCTCGAAAAAAATTGGGGGCGCTTCCTTTCTGGAAATCTCCTCATGTCTCTGTTAATGAGATAGGATTGCAAATACTGTATAATACCCGATATCCAGTAAATGCGCATGTGCTGATTGGTGTGATGAGACAAGGGGTCTTATGTTAGGTAAGCTATTAGTTCAAAGGTCATCCATGGGTCACTTAAGTTCATTATATTTCCTATTATATGCTATGGTGGCGTCACTTTTGCACTTACTGATCTTTTTAGTGCAATGATGGATCAGTTCATACTTGGTATGATAGGGAGCGGTCATTATTGATGCCAGGGTGGAAATGGAGTATTTCAAATTTTTTTTCGGCCAAAAAATTTCAAGTTCCCCTTGATCATGCGGATTGTTCCCATTTAAACGTTGCATGTTTCCCCCTCTCACGTTGATTGAAAAATTTCACGTTCCCCCTCTCTTACAAAAATTTTTGGGTTCCCCCCTCAAATCCGCAGTCCCCCCGGCGTAAATAATTACCCCTCCCTTATACATTTGAGACATTATGTGGTAACAGGTGTTGGTACCAGATAGGAAGGTCAAAGGGCATTCGTGGTCACTGGGTTTATTATGTTTCCTCTCTATCCTTGACCACATAATCGGATGACCTATTTGGACTGTGTCCCTATTTTTACAGTGGACCGTATTATCTGGAAATAACCCCACAGAGTTAAAGGTGTATTCAAAGATTGTTTAAAATGTTTTATCAATTTTAGTTTGGATTGCCACTCAAAACCTGGTTGCCCAGGATTTACGCCTCACCCAACGATGGATCGTTCCTCTCTTGTGATCATTGATCACCATGTGTAAGACTTCAAATCGGACACAAATTATTATCATCTCTCACTCAAATCTGGTTCACCCATCACTATCGTAACTCCTTATATAATAACACACATATGCTGTTTCTCATCTATTGTATATGTGTCGGGAAAGCTCGGGAAAGACTATTTGCCAGACTTCCTTTTCTGGGAGATAACGCGGAGGGGCAGAGTGAAATTATTGTGAGGCGGTAAAGCCCGTCAAAAGTGAATTTTTTCGGAAAAACATCAAAAATTTTGAGTTTTTTTACCAATTTTGGACCAAAAGCTTTTGTTCAAATATGGGGTGATTTTTGGTCCAAAATTGCCGAAAGAAAAAAGGGACAGTGGTCCCAAATAGGTTGTTCGATTATGTGGTCATAGAATAAAAGAGAAATATAATGACCCAAAGTGACCCCTGAATTTCCTTTGACCTTCCCATCTGTTTCCCCACATAAGACCCTTTGTCTCAATGTATAAGGCCAAAAAAAATTGTTTGATTGTCCTCATCCGACCGACCCTAATTTTGGAAATTAGGAAGTGTTTTTTCCTTTTACTGTGCAAAAGAATACCGACCCTAATTTTGAAAAATTCCGAAGAAGTTTTTTTTTCAATTTTAACTTTATGAAACATAAAAAAGATGTTTAAACAGTTTCTTAGCATGTTAGTTGGGTTTCATAATGTAAAAAGATGCATTTTTGAGTAAGAATCAACTTGATTTTAGTGTTTGATTAACTTTATTAATACAAACAAACATGTTTCAATATAGTTTGCTATTGGCATTAAAAAAAAAAAAGTTTTTCCGACCGACCGACCAAACTCTAAAAAGTCGTCTATGGACAATCAAACAATTTCTTTTTGGCCTAAGCATACCAAGTATGTACTTGATCCATCACTGCACTAAAAAGCTCCAAGTTGAAGAGTCAACCAAAAGGTGTATACTAGAGCAATCAAATGACCCTAAGTGACCCCTGAATGACCTCTGAGTTCATCTGTTACCCCACATAAGACCCCTTGTCTCAATGTATAAGTATACCAAGTATGAACTTGATACATCACTGCACTAAAATGTTACAGTAAGTTGAAAAGTGTCAACCAAAAGGTGTATACTAAATGTTTGACACACATAGACACACAGCTTAGACACAGGAATCATGCCAACATAAGGTCTTTCCGATTGCATTGGATGACCTAAAATGGGAAAAAATTCCAATTCTAGTTATCATGACTCTTGCTCTAGATCTGTAGGTCAAAGGTCATATTTGTGATACTCTATTTTCATGTTTCCTACTTTTAAACCCCTTGAATGCTATATGTAAAATCCTTTCAAACAAGTTCATATGCTCCTCTTGTACACCCTTACAACCTTTAGCAGTTAGTCGGCAGGTCACCCAAATACTATTGTTCACACTAAAAATTGTTGGACAGGGTCATTTTACATGGGCTTTCACAAATACAATATGCAAACGACCTTGTCATTGTCCACATTCCCTGCACACGTCTCCCAACATGTCTGCAGTTCAAATCGATGGAAACCAGGCCCATATAGCATATGAGAATGCAATTCCATGATGCCAGTATATGTAAGGTAATACATTTTCTTGTTGTCTTCGCTTCTGAAGAGATAGAGTAACACGTGCACAGACTTTTTGTAGCCACAATCAATTAATGATTTGGGATGTTTTATTTAAAATTTGGTGGGATTTCTTTTTCGATAAATTCAGAGACCCCGCTTTTTCAAAAACTGAATCTATACTTGTTCAGTTGCGCTCTTGCAGTGCGACGATTCTGGCCCGATATTATGGTCAGGACATAAGCAGTTGAATTATCTCAGAGGCAGCTATTCACTTTTTCTACTTTCATCGCAATATGATGATTTACATGGCAATCTTTAGCCTCTAAGAAAAATAATGAAGTCAATTTTATGCTAGAGGGGGATCGAACCCACGATTTTCGAATTACAAGATGAGCGCCCACAGATGCACACCACACAATCTGAGCCGGTAATAGACATCGCTCTTTTGTTATACTTAAAGACAATATCAGTGTTATCCCGGAAGATAAAAAAAATATTTAAAATTTGTAGGGAATAGCTTTAAAGTGAAGGTTAAGTCTGTAGGAGTCCCGTTAAGCAGGCCCGTAGCCAGGAATTTTTTTTTTAATTTGGGTGGGGAGGGGGCGGACGGGGGTGCGGATTTGCCAGAAGAGGACCTTTTGGCGTACCAACAAACCATTTTTTTCCGGCTCGCTGCGCGAGACGGTTGCCCCAATTTTTTTACCGTCACATCCAAATTCGGACGGGGGGGGGGGGGGGGGGGGGGGGGGGGGGATGGGGGGGGGTAGGGAGGGGGGTGGTTGCCGAGCAATAAAACATAATCACCATTAAATAGTAGCTAAATAGTTGTAACCACTGCATGTGACCAATAATTGTAGTCGGGTAACAACAAAACGCGGCCAATGTAAACACACCTCCAAAGCGGACGCTTCCAACATGGCCAAAGCGGCACCTTCAAAATGATAAAGCGGCCCTTTGTCATTTTAGGGGGGGTGCGTCGCACCACCGCACCCCCCTGGCTAAGGGTCCTGCCCGTAGCTTTTTTCAACTGAAAAGTGACATGGAAAAGGAGGAAAGAAAAAGAAACAAAGAAAGAAAAAGAAGAAAACAGCAATGTTGTTCAGAGATATGAATCCCCATTCAATTACATGCTGGTTAGTAAATTGTCAGTGACGGACAGTACTGACTAAAATATCCATTGTGTCCTTGATTGGATGCTGCTAGGACATCACTTGCAAGGCAATGTTAGGAAGCAACTTGTTCCAAAAATGCAACCATCTGATTTTTATGAGTTTTTCGATTTTCTGATTTAGCAAAATCACTGATAGTGCCTTTTTAAAAACCACATTAATGAAAAAGCGCCACCCTCAATCCGCCTCGCGTTCTGCGACGAGTTGACAATCTCGGGCCCGCAGTACCATATTTTCGGGCCAAAAACTCATATCAGCGCCGAAAACAGCCAAGTACTGCCACCGTTTTATCAATTTTAAAGTGACAGGAGATTTTTTTAGGATTAGGAATTCTCTTAAATTCACTGGAGCGGTTGTAGACCACCTACGACAGCATTGGACGGTTTATGGGACAAACAGATGCAAAAGGAAAAACTGCCAAACCTTTGTTTTGAAATTGCCTGCTATCATAATGTTCCCCATAGAAACCATGCTTGATTTCTGTCGCCTGCACGACAGAAAACTACCTAAATATTCATCTATTAAATTAAAGACACTAGCAGTGGATTTATCCGGGAAAGAATCAAAATATTGAAATTGTAGAATAGCTCAAAGTGAAAGGACAAGCCTGTAGAAGTCTATAAGTTTAATTTTTTCCAATCTGAACCATTGAGAAAAGGAAAGAAGAAAACGGCAGTGTGCAAAGATAAGAATTCCATTCAATTACGTGTTGGAGGAAGTGTACGAACGGACACTAATGCTGTAAAATATTCAGATTTTGTCCTTATTGGGTGCATCTGGGACCTATCCATTTGTAGGGTATGTTCGGATACCTAACTGTTGCAGACATGCAAAAATCTGATTTTTTTATTATTTTTTCGATTTCTGTTTAGCAAATCACTGATAGTGTCTTTAAGACGAAGTTTCGGCTTATTCAATTCAGGTTGTGATCTAACTCATTGGGTAAGCATTCCAAATATGAAAAAATCTTGTAAAAACGCCAATGGCGGTATGGCCGGATTGCTTTTTCTCCCTAGGGGGGTGCAGCTCTGGGAGGTTGGTTAATATGGGTTGTTCCAATTGTGTATGTATAGTCTAAGAAGGTGGAGACCAAAAACGTCCATAAGCCAGTCTGCCTGCATGGAAGGCACTTGACGCTAAGGACTGTTGGACCCAAACATAAACAAAGATCCATATCGGGCAGTTAGACGGTGCTTAGGAGCTATGAAAGGCAAAAGGTCTAAACCACGTTCGTCTATAGACTAAAATGATATTGAGTTTTGGTACTCTTACCTCATCTAGAAAAAAAATACCGTTGGGGAAATTCGTGACTTTTTTTTTAGACATTTTCCCCACCCCTGTCAGACAGGGAGGACCCTGGGAGAATGAATTACATGGTTAGTGGGGCTTGTCCCCTCCTACAATATACTAGGTGACTACTCTTTTAAAAAAGCCCTCATCTGGAACAAAAGGTATGGCAAATGTTACTTTTTGTAAATTTTTTTCTTTTTGTTTTTAATGTCCCCACCCCTGTCAGACCGTAGGGAGGTCCTGGGGGAATGAATTACTGTTAGTAGGGGGGTTGTCCCCTCCTACACCATACCTAAGTTTGACTATTCTAGCTTATCTGGAAAAGAAAGTTAGTATCGGCAACAAAAATATTACCTTTTTGGTGAAATATTAACCTTTTTTGACATTTCACAACCCACTGTCAGACCCAGGGGAGGACCCTGGGGGAATGGAGTACATGGTTAGTAGGGGAGGGGATGGAAAGTATCTAAGTTCGGGTGCTCTAGCTGATCTGGAAAAAAAAAAAAAGTATGGCAAACTGTTTACTTGGTGAAATGTTGACCTTTTGTGACTTCCCCACCCCCCTGTCAGACCCAGGGGAGGACCCTGGGGGAATGGATTAAATGGTAGTAGGGGCTTGTTGCCATCATACAATTATGTAATCAGACATTGCCATTTCACAAGCCGGATTTTGCTACGCCAATCCGTCCAAAAATCTAGGTTTGAGAAAAAAACTTGGGGGTTGCTTCGTTCCTGGGAAATCTCTCATGTATCTTTAAAATACAATGTAAAATCTGACCAGGGATGTCAAACACTTTGATGTTTCCATGGCAGAATCTGCTGTTTTTTTACAGATGTAGAATTGGGGCAACTGCTTTTCAAATTTGTTGGCAAGTAAATTTTAACAAGGGTCATTTCATTAGCCCCCCCCCCCAAAAAAAGTTTGTCTCAGCTTCATTCACATAACTTTTAAAAAATTGAGATTTTTATTTAGCTCGTAGCGGCATTGCCAGTTTTACACTTTTTTATAATTTTTTTAAATTTGAGGTGATACCTCAGTACTTTTCTTGACACAATTGTCTCAAAATTTGGGAAAATAAAAGAAAAAGTGGAACTATATAGACTCTATAGTGTTTTTTCTTTGTGTGACGTTTGTTTTATACCTTGACAGCAGAAGAGTAGTACATTGGAGTGGCACGGATTGTATATTTCTCCAAAAACACCAATTCAAAAATGATATCGACATAATCATAGCTAGCTTGTTTTGAAAAAAAAAAACGTAGCCAACATAGTTTTTAGCCAAAGAAGCTGAGACAAAGTTCTTATTTTTTTCTTGGCTATGTTTTTAAATATTTGTCTATGCCGTTGTGTTCCTTTAAATCTTAATTCACTCAATGGTGAAAAAAAAAAAGCACGGTATTTTAATAAAATGCAAAATTCAGGTCACAGTCTTCTTCACTGCTAGCTATACATTGGACATGCACCTGTGCACTCAGCCATTATATGCATGGTGCACTTATAACATGGTTAAAGGTACTCCGGATACCAAGTATCAGTTGAAGTAAACAGATTTATTATCCAATCTTAAATTTAAAAGGTGGTTGATTATGATCATTTTGGGACCCCCGATTTACCAGGAAGTAGATCGAGTGTTTTGACATCAGATTGAAAGGCCTGTATTTTCTCATTGGTCGTCCTGACAATTGAGCCCTCAAATCCATTTAATTCCCAGATATAAACAAAAAAACCGCCCGTTTAGTGGGTTAACCATCACATATTAGCATTAGTTAATAGTATTGCATAGGGCTTGAACATGCATTATTTGTCTAACTCAAAACTGCAAAGTTTGTTTCCCAAGGTACGTGAGGGGGTGGGGGGATAGTGCAAGTGCGGCTTCATTCAAGTAGATAGAGAGAAAACACAATACACAATAAAATCGAAAACCACCTTAAATAATAAAAATGCGCAAGTAAACTGGCTCATCCCCCTGGCAAGTTGGACACTATGGAACATGACATCAGATGACTCTGACCTTGGTCCCATGAACCTTTGGACATTCATTCTCATATGAGGGAAACGCCCTATGACCTTAACCCCAAGTATGGTTGCAATCGGAACTTCATTTTCGAAGGAGACCGGAAAAAACAAAACCTAAACTTGGTTAGAAAAGCCTAACCAAACTGGAACCACATACACATTAAAGAAAAATTGTGCGCCCTCACAATATCCCCCTAGCTTTTTCAAGACGGGGGATAACAATGAAAATTAGCGCCATTGTTGTGGGCATTGTATGACTATTAAGAACATCTAGCTAGGCACGAGGGGGAAGGTTTCCTCTATTCCAAAGTTCATTTCTTTACCATAGAAAATTAGCCTAAAACAGCAAATAATGGTCCTTAATGAACAAAACTGATGCTTATATCTGAACTATCATACCTTCACTAAAACTCACCTTAAATGTGGTGTTACGATCATCTTTGGACACCCCTGATTTACCGGAAGTGTAACGATTTAATATTCAGATGAAAGGCTGATTTGCCATTGTTGTCCGGAAATTTAAGCCCTCAAAGCCATTTTAACAAAAAACGCCATATTAAGGGTTAACCAATCAATATTATCATGGATTGACCGGGGTGGGAAATCTCCTGGTTTAAGGAGGCGGTTAAGTGCGGAGAAATTAGTCCAAGGCCAGTGTTGTAGTTTTTGTTCATGGGTAATGCATGAAACAGTTGGTCGGGCCAGAGAGTGGAACCAAATCGTAATATTTATTTTTGTCTCATATTCGGTGCATTTTACGGTTACTATGTTAGCATTTGGCCAAACAACCACATGGGCTGACTGCCCCCCCCCCTAAAAGGCGGGGGTTTGTATGTTGCGTATTACGCACGACGGGTCTGTGCTATTCGGCGCGCTCGATGTAATGAGCTCATCGGAAACGCCTTGATGCATCGATTCGATATGACGCATACCCATGGTAACTTGTATGCAATTGTAAAATGGTTGCCCACGTGAGTAGCTTTTGCAAACAGAATGGGATTTTAATTTCACGATTTGAGCCTCATAAATTGTTGAATTTTGATCATAAGTATCCAGATGAAGTAATTTGACCTGGTGCAGAAGCAGTGTGAAGAATAAGAGATGAAACGCTTGTGTTTTGGAATAAGGCTATATTTTGTAGCGAAACGGGACAATATTTGGACAAAATGGTGATTTTCTCTGTGTTCACTTTCGGTGATAATTCGTGATTTTCGGTTCCCAGTTACTCGAAATCCATATCAGCAACAGGTAAGAAATGAAATGCATCGTATAGAGCATAACCAAATCTAGGGTCGGTATTTTTTATTTTTTCATTTTTGGTTAAAAATCGTGATTTGTGTCAACCTTTGAACAATCTTGGCGTTGTTCCAAATTGAAACACGCGGATTTTGGCCTTTTTTGCAAATCATATTGAAAAAAGTGCAGATTGAAAAAAGGGGACATCCGACCCCTAGAACTATGACTCTGAAACAAAAACACAGGCCCTTTTTAATTACATTTCTTATTTTTTTTATAGGGAACCAAAAAAAAATGAGTGAAAATCCACCATTTTTTATGATTTTCTCGAAAATTGTATTTTTTTGGAAAAATTATCATGCGTGTGGTTCCTTGAGTCATTTCCCTTCCTTCTCAAATGTATACTTTGATATATGTTGGGAATAAACATAGAAGATACGGCAAAAAACCGTTCCTTTTGACTTCCGACGTCACCGCCACCTAGGAGGATTTCCTCGTTTTGAAATTTTGTTAGTGCAATTTTTAGCTTTTTCTTTGATTTTCACTGTTTTCAGGCTGTCATCTGTTGAAACAGCCTGTTGAAACAGCCTTCATCCATTCCATCGGTCCTCCCCCTGCGAAATGTGTCACTGAGTGTAAGGCTTGGCTTTCTGAACCCAGGTCATTTTGGTGACATGGACAATAAAAAAATAGGGGTCTTTGGTTAGAGACCATCCAAATTGCCCATAAATAAGGGTTATTGTTGGGTGCAAAATTGTTGTTAAAGGTCACTATCATGATTTGGCTAAATGAGAAAATCAAAAAAAAAAAAAAATCAAAAAATCCATAGACTTTTTTGCCATTCTGTAACAAGTACAGGCGTCCTAACATACCATACAAGTGCTAAGACTGAAAGCAATGTAATAAGGCAACAGATCGCCATTAGCCATTACTGTCCCAAGAGACACTACAACACGTCATTGAATGCCGTCATATCTTTGAACACTGTCGTTTTCTTCCTTTTCTGTCAATTCTTCAGTTGGAAAAAGTAAAAGAATTCTACAGACTTCACTTTCACTTTCTTCACTTTTAAGCTATTCCTGCAAATTTCAAACAGTTAAACTCTTTCGAATGAATCACTGATAGTCTTTAAATTTGGGCAAAAAATTTGCAAAAGTTTCTTAAAAAGTACAGGTCTTTGGGTGGAAAAATTTCCAAAAATAGGGGTCTTTAAGTGACAGGGGTAAAATTTGCTAAAAATATGGGTCATTGGGTGACAGCGATGCTGAAAATGGGGTCTTTTACAGCCTTACATAATACATCACTTCCAAAATGGGAGTGCCCCCTCCCCCGGCTTAAAACCTAAGATTCCTGCTTTCAAAACATGAAGATGATCTAGAGCTAAACCACTGAAGGAGTTTTAGTTTCCAAAATTAAATCCAAAGGTAATCAAAATGTTGTATATAAGAAAAAGTGAGGATGTTATTTTTGCTTTAAAGAACAATTATATGATAGGAGCTAATAGGTATTGCTATGAAAACAAACACTGACACACTTGAAAAATAGTGTGCCCTCTAGATTTTCACAAAATTGATATTTTTGTATGGTTATAGCTTTTATAAACTTTGGAATTAAGCATTTTAGGCAACGATCTTTAGTTCTAGATGACTATTTTTAATTACTCTACAGAAAAGTTATATTTCAAAATCTTTGAGTGGGCTTTAATGCAGTTGAACTTGTTTTGCACATAATCAGTCGCTTGTGAATTCTGAACAATTGGTACATGTAGCACCCTATTATGCACATCTACATGTACACATTTTTTTAGTGGGTGTGATACTCTTTGAACCCAAAAGTCCAAATCAACAGCTGGTTAATGAATACATTTATATTTTGCAATCTAGACAATCCGACATAATATCAGCTCAGTCCAAAGTCTGGATCATTTTTCTACTGAGCTGTATGTGGAGTATATGGATAAATAGGAGCTTGACATTTGAGTCCAAGTGCTGTTTTCTCTACAAGTCATGATGTGTGAAATGCTTTATTCAGTATAATGGTGTGTATATCTGAATGAATATGCAGTGGATTTTACTTTCATTCCTGCTATTTTAAGCACTGATTGCATTTGGTCTAGCCTGGTGTAGCTTAGCTAAAACTCTGAACATCAAAGCTGTAGAAATTTTGGCAGATTTCAACATGGCTGCTCAAGTGTCGTTTTTTAATGTCGCTGAAGACGAGTTGACCTGCCCAGTATGTAATGATATCTTCACAGATCAGAAGACACCAAAAGACTTGGACTGCCCCCATGTGTGTTGCCAGAGCTGTATTCAAAATATAGCAGGCGGTCGTGGAGTCGTCACATGCCCGGAGTGTCGCAAGGTAACTCGCATTCCAAAAGGGGGCGTGGATGCTATGAGAACCAACTTGCGCCTGAAGAACCTTGCGTCAAAACATGCCGTTCATAAACAGAACCGAGAAATCGCTCCTCCGAAGTGTGATCGCCACGCTCCCGAATTGATGCACTTTTACTGCGCAACATGTAACAAAACAGCATGTCCCGTGTGTAGGGTTCTAACACACACGGAACATGATATTAAGGAGCTTAAGGGTACGTATGAAGAGCAAACGGAGAAGATGAGGACAACCTTGGAGGACACGGAATCGGAAGCTCAGCTCTGTGATAAAAGTGCTGCGGATCTGGATACGCTTGAGCGAAACATCAAAAGATCACTTGCCGAAGAGAAAAAAAAGATAGACACACAAGAGAAGTTAGCTATACAAAATGTACAGAGAGCAGCGCAGGTGAAGAGAAGGCAGCTACGCGAGATGGAGGATCACCGTCTTCAGACTGTGAGAACAGATGCAGACCGGCTGCGAAAGCACGCTCAAGACATTCGAGCTGAAAATAGAGACGTTGAGAGGATCATTGAGGAGACAACGAACCATGAGTATGTAACACAGCATGACGATTTGGTTGAGAGATTAAGATTAATGATAGGTGTAGATAAAGGATTGGGGATTGACAGGCAGCCGGATAAGGCCAAATTCGTGTTTGGATCAAGCGACCCAAACGTACCACTGGGTAAGGTAGTGAAGTCTTGCAGATTAGAAAAAGTGCAAGAGTTTGGGAAATATGATGCATTAGTAGGTATTACAGAAACACTCGAAGGATATCTTGTACTTCTTGGTAAAAATGGTGAGACCAATCAATTGTATGTGTATTACAAAGAGAATGGTCAATATGAAATACAGAAGAGCTTTGCCTTATCCTCGACTAAGAATAAGTACAAGCCTCATGGTGTTGCTGTAACGGCCGAAGGAAAGTTGTTGATAGCTCGCGTCTCACAAATAGAGGTGTATTCTCCGTCGGGTGTTCACGAGCACTCGGTAGATTTGAATAAAGTCAATGCCCATGTGATAAAAGTTCTCCCCGATGGTAGAATCTTAGTAGCTGATGTAGATCGCCGTATGATCAAAGTGTTAGCTCCCGGTGATCTCGAGCAGGTAGTAAGGGTCATCGACACAAGTGTAGCACCAAGATGTGTTGCCATTTTGCCTCACAATCATGTTGCCATTTCTAACTTCCAGAGCCCAAAAGTTTTGGTGATCGATCTTGAGTATGGTTTGGAAGTTGAAAGTTTTAACATTCCAAATGCTCTTGGATTATGCTACCATGATCAAACTGATACCTTGCTAGTTGGTCGAAGCACACAATTACTACGTGATAAAAGCGGGCCGCTCTTTGGAATGGGAGTAATTGAGCAATACTGTAATAGTACAGGTGGGTTTGTAGCGGGATACAGGGACATTAAGCTCGATGCCCCATGGAACATGGTTCTAACTCAGGATGGAAAACTTGCTGTGCAGAGCCATGGAATGTCAAGGTGTTTTTTTAATGGTGTTTAACCCCCCGGCAATCCAGATAAAATTCCATAGCCGTGGTTTATCCGCCCGGGGGGGGGGGGATTGTTGTCCCCGGTCGACTCAGAACAGCTGAATATATGGACCAAAATATGCATTTTTCATCCCTCTTCTTATGGGGAATTTTGACCAATTTCAATCCTATTCATTAATGAATTATTATCAATATGTAGCATACATGTGCATGGATTCTCAATTTCTTAAACTCTTGCATTTTCTTACCATTTTTTAAACTATGATGTTAAAATATGAGGTTATTTTTGGTAAAAAGCACATGAACGGGCATCACCATTGGGGGGGGGGGGGGTAGGATGATGTATTGACATCCCCCTCAGGGGGTAATATATCCCCACCTCATCCGCCCCAGGATTTATGCCTATGCCTTCAAAGATAACCAGTTGAAATTTCCAATGTGGCTCTCACAATAAATGTAATACTTTTAGTATGGGCATTAATGTATACAAAGTAAAATCTAATTGTAAGGTTTTGTTTGGTAATGTTATACCCCAATCATAAACCTCAATTCAAAAAGAAATGCTGATGGCAAAAAGTGGCTGGTTGTAGACAGGCCCATCTCATTGCCATCACAAATTTAACTAGGTAAAATAGTAGTGAAGTTGTTTTGCACACCGATTGATACGGAGTGCACGGGCCACCCGAAATTTGCTCCTGCCACGCGAAGCGCGAACCCTTGTAATATTTGGATTTCAAGACACATTTTCTATGGAAAGTTTATGTTTCCCAGATTGCAAATTGGGATATCTTTGTAAAAGTTTATGTTTTTGAATGGAGGCAAAAATGTCCTTAAAATTTTTTGATCCCCTAATACTGGGTGAAATTTTTTTGACCCCCCCCTTTTTGGGACCTATATTTTATCACATTTTAATAAAGTACTTTAAAAAAAAATCCAACCGCCCCCCCCCCCCAATAACACTCCCTAGAATGAACGTAAATAATGTATTCCAAATTAAACTGTCATGCCATATTTTGACTATGCAGCCCTCCTGTTCTAACTGTATGGTTTCAAATGATTGCTAATTTTACTTCAAATAATTAGCTTGCATATTTTACATCACCTTACATCAGTACTGTTAAAGATATCATGAGTTGTACTGGCATGTGGAACAAATTTATGACAAGAGGTAATCAAATGTTAGGTCCATTCAACAGTGTCCTCCTTCCTCAATCAGTTAAGGCACTATCATTGATTTTGTTAAACCAGAAAATCAAACAAATCATCCAAAATCAGATTTTTACATGTTTTGAACAAGTACAAAGTTTCTTAACATCCTGCAAATACTAAGACCAGAAGCAACCTATAAGGACACAATCGGACATTTAGTCATTACGCTCCGTCCATACGGACACTTCTACTACACGTAATTCAATGGAGTGTCATATCTTAATTTGAACACTGCCGTTTTCTTTTCCGTTTCTTGCAATTCTTTGGTTGGAAAAGGTAACTATGATGATTCTACAGACTTAATCCCTTCACTCTAAGCTATTGCTGGCAATTCAGTATTTTGACCCTTTTGGGTGATCACTGAATAGTGTCTTTAAATGTTAGGGTATCAGAAAGGTAGTCTAATAACGGGTATTCTAAGGGCATCAGAAGAGTCCATTTCTCTACCTCCGTGCAGTGATGTCATAACCTTGACGTAGCTTTTATGCACGCGTCAAGATATGCCGTCTTTGTGTGCGTGTGTAAAAATGCTGTTGCTTCAGCCAGGGCACGAGGTTTACTGGTGCGACTATGAAATCTCGTGCTGACATCACTGCACGGAGGTAGGGAAATGGAGTACAATAAAGGGTATCAGAAAGGTATTCTAAAAAGGGTATTATTCTAAGGGTATCAAAAGGGTATTCTAATAAAGGGTATTCTAAGGGTATCAGAAGGGTATTCTAATAAAGGGCATTCTACGGGTATCAGAGGAGTATTCTAATTAAGGGTATCAGAAGGGTATTCTAAGGGTATCAAAAGCCAAACCACTAAATCTGTAATTTGTATTTGAAACACCTTGGAACCTAAATGTCTTCCTTGAATTGGGTTGGTACATATGTGCCGCCGATATGTTGCATTTTCATCCTTCACAATAACAATAGGTCATTTTTTTGCACTATACCACTGATGATTGCGTCATGTTTTTTTTTCCAATGCTACTATATAAATGGGTTATTTTGTCAAGTACTACTAAAATGTGTTTTTTTTTTAAATGTGGACCTCTTTCCCCAAATTCACCCTCTCCAAAAGGAGGGGGGGGGGCAAATTTGGACCTTTTTATGGAAACATTACCTTTTTTTTTGGACAAAATAGCATAAAACCCCTAATGTTTAGCTCGCTCTGCTCGCAAAAATCTTTTTTGTTGTTGCCATTTTGAGCCATTTTTAGGGGCTTTTGGGAAGTTGGGGCATCCGGCCCCCTCGCCCCCCCCCCCCACTGGTTACGGGCCTGAGAATGTGGATTGTATTTATTACAAAGATGAGTCATTTTTGGCCAGCTATATTAAAGGTCCATGACCCGATCGCTAATAGCCTCGTCTCCAGATTTTACCGGAAGTGGTCAATATTTTGGTATCAGAAGAAAGCTACTATTTTTCTTAGAAATCTTAGGGCCAAAGGGTGTTTGGTTTGGAAGTTATGAGCGAAAATGTACCCCCATTTTGGTCGACCAATATTAATTTTACACAGTATTCTATAGGGCTTACAAAATCACATTTTTAGCTCTCATATGAAAACGGATTGAAATATCGGCGCGAAACTTTACAGATGGGGTTTTGGGGTGAAGGACAATCTATCAAGATGAAAACTTCATATCCTTAAATTGGGCCATCCCCCTTTAATAATTCAACATTTTAAGGGGTTTGACGTGTTAGTGATCTACTCGATAAAATTTTCCAGAATTCATATATATGGTATTTACAATGGTGCTGATTAAGAATCTGAAATAAAAAATGGGGGTCACCGACTTTGTTTTTGAGCTATAGCCCAAACAAAAAAGGTATGTTGTCACTTTTTAAACCACGCAAGTCTATGGGAAAAGTCCAAATTTGACGTTTGGATCGCCCACAAAATAAAAACTTCTCGATAAAATTTTGTAATTTCTAAATATGTTGAGGTCCCGATGTCGTTCTTGAAAGTTTTGAAATAAAAGATGAGGGTCACCGACTTGCTTTTTCCATTACACGCCGAAAAGAAAACCACTGAAAATTGGACATTTTTTCAAATTGAGGCGTCTTGCTGGGTGGCAAGAAAAATCGCGCCACATTCGGCCTGCAGCAAAGCAGGACAGCAGGCGTAGAGGTGTGCGATTTAATAAACGCAAACAAACGCCACAGTTATCCGCGGTTATTCTGGCATGATACCTTTGCAGCTCAAAACTAAAAATTTCCATTTGTCCATGACTGGGCTCCAAACAGAATGCTGAAGGTGTAAAGAGGCTTGGTCGTTTAAAATTTTTTTTAAAACAAATCCACCGTCAAACCACTTAAGGATGGTACTGTATGAATGGCCATATTTTTTTTGGACATTACCATATGAATGGGTCATATTTTTGGACATCCTATAAGAATGGGGTTTGTATTTTTAAATGCTTCTTATAAGACTTCATTAAATATTTAAGAGTGTTATTGGTTGAAACTCTCACATGATTAAAAAGAGTTCAACTACGCAGCAAAGAAAACGGCGCCATCCGTAAATGTACACCTAAGCCACACCCACCGGAAATAGTTTCATTTTTCAGAAGTACTATTTAGGGCTCAGAGGTACTATTTAAGGCGCTTAATTCGCCATATTAATACAGTACTGCAATCGCGTAGCGCATCTGCGCGTAGTGGATTGCATGCTTATACCAACATGCATTCACAGAGATGTATTGTTTGACATGAAATTTGAATTGAATGAAAATGCAAAACTTAGATTTTTTTTTTAATTGTTTGAACTGGAAATTTCTTAATTGAAGGAATAAACTCATATATATGACTATATTCAAGTTCTTCTGGCTTAAAACATGGTCCCTCAGTGCACTACATTAGTTATATTTGGCTGATGTAGGCCAATAGCAAATAGCACTAATGTAGTAACCTCGGGACCATAGTTTTAACCCGAGCTCTCATGTCAGTAAAGTAAATATTTGTATAATATAAAACATGAGTCCGTTTTTTGACCTCTTGGACGCATACATGAACCCAAGATGGGTGTATTGAGCAATCCCACAATGCACCAGTTTGGAAATTTCACTCACTGGGGTTCTCTACACAAAATCTGTCTTAGTACATAAATATCCTGACTTTTATGCTCATTTTAGCCCACAAAAAAGTCTTAGTACTTAGGGAAGTATTCCTAATCTATGAAGGTCTTGTGGTCCTAACTTTTGGAACAGTTTTTATTCATAAGTACTGACAGTGTACAGTACCGTACAGTACAGTATAGGCAAAGCCATGCATTATGGATTGATTCAAAAACATCCTCTGCCTGTACCCAGTCTTCCTGCAGGTATTGCTGTAGCTATAATACAATCTATATACAAAAAGTTCAATGCACTTGCTCCGTCGACCCAAGCGATAATTCGGGTAGCTGTTAGGGAGAATATTACAATCTCAAGTGCTGATAGGATTGTTTGCTTGGCCGGCTGCCGACCTAGGTGATGAAGCGAAATGATGTGACAATTTCCTGATGGGCAAACAGCGCTGTGCCATATTGTTGTTAAAGGCGCTATATAAATCCAGTATTATTATTTTTATCCATATACAAAAATCATAACTGATAAACATCAAATGGTATAAATCCGCATGAAGATGCAATGCGAGATTTCAAGGCATCCATATCTTGCAGACTCACGTTCCTTGTAGTAAATCGTCATATAGATTAGAATTGATTTGGATATTGTAGTTTGGCTACAGAAATGTCTTAAAATTAAAGGGCGTTTTCATGTGCTTATATTTCACCATAAAACAGGCTGAATTTTGTATTGCTACAATACAAAAAAATGTTGAAATTTCACCCCATTTATTTTTTTACCATATAGAAAATCTAGTTCTAAGGCTTTTCCTTTTCAGATGGGAATATTTGTGATGGTAGCTTTAAATCAGTGCAAAATATACTCACGCCTAAAAAATCCGAACGATATAAACTACTGTATTAAAAAGGTCTGTAGGTGAATTATAAGATAAACTGCCAGGAGTTGTTCGCGTAATGTGTTGCTTATGACCTGTGTCCGTAATGAATTTGCATAACCGAAGCATGATGTGGAAGTTGAGAGTTATCCAGCTGGCTTGGCGTTCATTTGAAACCAGTTTGAGCACGTGTGGCATTTCAAACACGTTCGGTTTTAGGCGGGGAGTATAAAAGCAAAGCAGCCACACTTTTTGAGGGTGGCCCCCAATTTTCAAAATTTGAGATTTGTTACACCGTAGTGGTTTTGTTAATGTCTAGTAACTATTCTGTGAGTGGTGCTCAAAAGTAAATGCTTCAAAAATGCATCAATTGTCAGATAAATACGCAATTTTGTAATTAGATTAGAATCGGGATCCCCGATTGTATTTTATGGTGGAGTGAAAAAATGCCAAAAAAATTTAGTCGGTGACCCAGCCACATCCATAATGAAATTAGTGCCACCTCACAGAAAATTACTCTAACTTGACTTACTGAAAGACGGAAATAAATTAATGTATGAGTTATAGACTCGTACTGACAATTTCAGGCATTTCTATGCGCAAAGGATGTTCATCCCAGTAGCCGTGGGAATTTAGTATCGGAGATTCTTCAAGATTAATTATATAAAAAAATTCCTTCTTTTGCGACACAGAATTGGCTCTACCAAGAGGATTTGACCATGGGGCCAGGTCACATGAAAATAATCGCCCTAATTTGTATTGATGAAAAATGGGGTCTATATGGTTTTCTGTGAGGTTGACATACATTTTTCATGGATAAAAGAGAGGGGGGGGTGGGGAGATGGGGGAGGATGATTTTGACCTCAAGAGGTGGGGCCACAGCCATGGAAAAAATCCCCCAATTTTGCTCTTGAAATGGGGTCTATAGGATTTTCTGTGCGGTTGATGAATATTTATAATAGATAAAAGGGTGGGCGATTGATTTTTTGAGATCCAAAAAGCTGGGCCTGAAATTCTGTTTTTTTATGAATTGAGTCCCTCCATTTGAGAAGCCCAATGCAGATTTTAAGGAGAAGGGCTTGTCAGCAGCTTAGAATTTAGATTGATTCCGATTTATGATTTGATTCCCTTCTAAAACGTAGTGTTTTGTAAATACTCACTTCACAATGGGTACTGGTTTCCTTGAAAGTTGTAAAATACAAATACATTCCTATAGCATTTCGATAGGCGATTAGCTCAGCATTACCATCAGAATCAAACTATGCATCAAATCGCACCATTTAAGACCAGATTTTCAAAATGTTTTCACTTTCTGAGGGGTCCATCCACACTCGGACACCCCCTAGTTGCACTAAGTGCTTGTGTCACTTGCAATGTTAAAGGGCGTCCACACCTTAAGCTGTTGACAAGCGGGCCCTGCTCCTTAGAAACTGCCGTGGGTGTTCTCAAAGTGAGGGTAAAGCAGAACTGGAGCATTTCGAGCAGTGACTTCACCCACGTTGGTTTTTAAAAAAAAATAGCGCCCACAAATGCAAGCAGGGTTTTCGCCTTGAAGATTTGTAATGTTTACTTTTTTGAATGAGCGTCAGTTTAATATTTGTAGTAATGTTAGTGTAATAAACAAGCATGTAAATGACTGATAAAATGAATAAAGGAGTGTAATTATTGTGTGTATACTTAAGCAAGTTAAGCAGGTTGTACTAAGCACTGGCGGATCTACATAGGGGCGTGCTCGGCGCACACCCCCTCGTTGGAGAAAAAAAAAACTAAGAAGAAAACGGGTCAGGTATTAAAACTGCCTACCTAAAAGTTAAGATTATTCATTATTAAGCGTGTGCGTGATTTTTGTAAGAGGAAATAGCTACAAATTGTAATCTGCATTGCTAATTCATCGATATTATAGTCAGGAAAGAAAAATCGACCATGATTCTACCGGCTTGTATGACCATTTCTCTTCTAGGGCCTATATTTTATATGAAATTTGTCTTGATAAAGATACAGCTTAAATTATCGAGTTTTTATACCATCTTGATTTTTTGCTTAAATCAAACGATTTCCTGAGCTTTTATTGTACTTTGACAGCTTTTGACGTTGACAACATTTTCTGTGTGTTTTTAGCAATTAAAAATTCATTACCAAAATTTTATTGAAATATTAATTATAGGTTTGTAATTTTCTTAAAAGCTTTACTTTAAAGAGATCTATCTCATGATGCAGTTCATATGTATGTAGATGGCTCAGTTTTTAAGTTATGGCCCTTTAAAGGCCCCACCCGCTACAGGCGAGCGGCCCATCGTTCTGCCCCATAATTTACCATTATAACCCTTTCAGCTTTTTTTTTCAAAATCCACTTTTTTATGCCTGTACACAGGAAAAAAGACAAACTGCTCATGATTTAAAAAAATAAAGGCCAATCGGCACCAGTCTTGAGAAGTCCGGGGTCCTGTTTCACAAGAGTTAAGATTAATCTTAAGTGAATTTAAGAAGAATCGTTCTTCTTAAGTCTCTAACACTTCTTAAGAGGATTTTGTAAGCAAAATTAAATAGAACATAGTTATAAAAAGGGACTGGGATTGAACTTCATAAATCTCATCATACAAAAATTCTTTGAAATTTCTTCTTAAATTGGCTTAATGAAAAATAACTTCAGAAGAATAACTCCTGTTAGGTTTTGCTTTTAATCTAAAAATATTAATCTTAACTTATTTAAACAGGACCCGGAAGTGGTTTTTCTACAAATAATCGGCTATGTGATTAAGCGTAATTTTGTCACGTGTACTCTCTAAATGTAACGAGTGAAAATTTCACTCCCAAAAGAGTGAAACTCTTGTAAACCACTCCAAAATGAGTGGTTTGTACTTAAAAAGAGCAAACTTCCACTCAAATAGAAGGAAAGTCACTCCAAGAAGAGTGGATTTCCACTCGTTTGAGGAGTTAAACGAAGTACAACACCTTTGAGTTAAACGTAGAACAACACGAAAACAAGCGGAGATGCACTCTTTTTGGAGTGATTTTTACACTTTTTGCGTGGAAATTGGCTCTTATTAAGTACAAACCACTCATTTTAGAGTGGTTAACAAGAGTTTCACTCTTTTAGGGAGTGAAATTTTCACTTGTTTATATTTAAAGAGTATGGAACACTCGATGTCCAACAATTCGAAAATCTTGGATTTTCGACCAAAATTCAGGTCTTTCAGTCGATAATCCAAGATTTTCAAGAAAAAACTTCATTTCCAATTGATAATCCAAGTTTGTTTTTCGACGCTCAATTCGGGAAGAGGGTACCCTCTGCACCCCCCCCGCGCCACAGCGCAGGAGGGGACACCCTTCCAGCACCCACCACCCGGCACTTCGGTGCCATTGATGCTGTGTTATTGGCAGCCAATTCCACGCCCCCTCGTTCCAAAAATCCTGGATCCGCCACTGCTAAGGACTACATAGGGCATTCCCTCGCAATACCGAATTCTTTGAATACCGAACTAATTATCTCATTGCCAATTCCATTCATAAGGATTTAGATTAAGTCGCACTTCTGTATTGACACCAAGGCCTATTTATTTTTTTTCTTACTTTTTTTGGTGGGGGAGGAGGAGAAATATTTTTTCCTTTTTTGTTTCACATTAAAATTTCCTTTTTTTCCTTGTCATCCAAACTATATCTGGGCAGTCACATTATTTCGGTTTCATTTTGCCATGGAGTTATTAATAATAACTCCATGGTTTTGCCGGGTGTGATGTCATCCATGTTTTGAGCACGGCGGTAAAATACGAATATGGGAGTTTCCATAAATAAGGGACTCACTAGCAAAATATCACCTTCAGTGACTTCATCAAACCATAAATAAGAAAGTACAAACCTGATGTCCACTTCATTTTAACATATTACTTCCCATTAACTTGTATGATAGAAATACATAAAATTTGATGGGTAAAAAAGAAAATTATCACTTTTTTAGGCAACAGTGTGTGACATTTTTAATTCACTTGTTAATATACTAGACTACATCCTACACACTGATAGCATGCGGAGGGGGGAAGAGAGGGAGATGGAGGGGGGAGGGAGAGAGCTTGATAGTGGTTTTGTATGGCCTTGAGAGTAGACAATGTTACATGATGAATACCCAATCTGTATAATGTCTAAAAAATATTACCTTAAGGTGAATTTAATCATATAAAACATGATTTAACACATTTCATCATTTTCTAATGATTTGAAAGCAATTCTGAAGCGTGGGTTTTGTCAGGTGGTGGCGGCCAAGAAATCCAAATGTAGACACTGTCATGTTTAACATTAACCCAAATATTTTCTTATTCAAAACCATGGAACTGAATAATCAATTCTGATCTAAGGATTATTTTAAAATCTTATATATGAATAACAGATGAGGACAAGGTTGTATATAGGTCCAGTAACACCCATGACTGACCCAGCAAGTGTGAGATTTTAACCACCACTCATGCTCCCTGAGCATAGGTTTGTGAAACCTTTCCAGAGCGGGAGCGATTCATTATACCCTCCAAGCCGGAGCTATTCTTATATTGAATCGGGATTAGCGATCAGAGCTCATAGCCCAGCTTGTTTTGTGTTTGCACATGCAGTGTGAGAGTTTTTTGGACCACCACTCATCTCCTGGAGCATAGGTTTGTGGCACCGTTCCAGAGCTGAGCTATTCATTATTTGAGTTCTGACCACAATAGCAGTAGCGAGTTATTCCCGCAAATTTTATCAGGATATAATGGCAAATCTGTCACACCAATCCTCCTGGTCTTGTGGTTGGTAGCTGATCTCATGATACATGGTCTCGGGTTCGAATCTCGCTACTGTCCTCTTTTAAAACATATAAAATTTTTTTATTTTACATATTTTTTTTCAGTTAGTGGGAAAGATTCTAAGTCCAAAAGATAAAAAAATAATAGCTGCCCTTTGAGGTAAGTGAAGGAGACGCTCCAGGAGCAGGGTAGTGGTCAAAATACCGCGGGGGCAACTGACCCACATCAAAGCACCCAAATCGGTTTGTGGTTGCTATATTAAATGAGGCTCAGCCACCATCGTCTGGGTTTTGTACAATTTTAAATAAACCAGGAAAAACTGTCTGTGCTAGTCTGGCAAAATTGGTCCAATATCATTCCATTTTCCACCTTGTACAAGCACTTGCTTTGCAACCAATAGCGCAAGGTCTGCAAATTCAAAGGCAACATACTGGCATTGGTGCTTTCAAAGATCTTTGCCCCCAATGCAAAACATTTTCATCCCCTCACCTGACATGCTCTTGGCCAGACTTGAAAGAACCTACCAGAGTGTTGCCTAGTTCTAAAATTTGTTAAGCCTAGAAGGGAGTAAGTACGGGATGATCTGCTCGATTTGTTAAGCCTAGAGGGAGTAGGACATGATCTGCTCGATTTGGGCAAAATCATCTCTTACACCTTTGTTCAAAAGATCTTATATATTATTTACTTCAAAATCCGTCGGGATTAATGGATTAACCCGTTGCAACATATTGTAATTTCCAAGAACGGTCATTTCGATTTAAATATTCGTGACCATGCCTAGTTTTATTCAAGTCTGTGTGTACCGGTCGATATGCGAAGAGCGCCCTCCTACCGTTAGTCCTTTGAAACAGCCTAGCCCCCGGAAAGTTTGATGCCGTTTTTGAATGCGCTGCAAATTGTCACTCGCCAAACACCTATTATGGGAAAGTTTGTCCGTCTCTCACCCAAAGAACCAGTTTTTTTTCGAGTCCTGTTGGGGGGAATTGCCTACCTTACACCCATCCATTTTCATATGTTGTGCCCTCCCCCAGGATTTTAAACAGCTTACTACAGCCGTGAAGTATGTCACAGCTTACACTAAACTTAAAGCAATAACAGTACATTTTTTTGAAGAGTGCCCCAATTTTCAAAATTTGAGATTTTGCCCTCAGTTGTGTTGGTTAATTGTCTAGTAAAAACTATACATGTTGCAAATGGTGTAATTCTCAAAGTGCATATTTTCATTAAAAAATTGGCGATTTTGTAATTAGGAATCAGGATCCCCCATTGCAATTTAACGGCGGAACTGGAGATGCCAAATTTCAGTCGTCCATTGTGAAAATAGTGCCACCTCACGATAATTACCAGGCTAACTCCATGTGATCATGGAGCTAGCAACCGCAAACCATGATGAAAAGAGGATAACGTAAATCATTGTTACAACAATCTGCGTAGCACTTGACTTCAAGATTGTTACCTACTACGGGGGGGGGGGTTGGGGGGGGCGGGTCTCAACTTTTTTTTTGGGTAGGTTGCAAAAATTGAGGCCCGCGGGAGCTGATTTGAGGCACCAAAAATGGGGTCTCCGGAACTAGGTTTTAAAAAAAAAATTTCAGGGAAATTAGCTGCGATTTCCCTAATTTCCAGCTACTTTTGAAGAGAAAATCTGGTTAGAGGTCGATAGTAGTAGATTTTTAGAAGTATGGCTTTGCGGACATGAAAAGTTCTCCCCCACCCCTCCCCGGGCCTACTTAGGTAGAGGGATCACAAAATTCACTTTTAAGTGATATTACTTCTTTAACCAGACTCAAGAAACTAAGGCTCTCCCTGCATAAAATAACATCTGGTAGGTTAGAATGTGATCGCCCGTCGCCATGGGGGGGTTTTGTGGGGGGTGGAACACCCCCCCACTGATCCTCTAGAATTACTTATGAAGAGAAGAAGAAAAAGAGGAAAGGAAAAAAGAGAGAAAAAAAGAAGAAGGAAGAGGAGAGGCAGAAGAGGAAACGAAGAGAAAAGAAGGGGAGAAAGAAAGAAACAAAAGAGAACCGTATCAGAACGCATAAGATTGAACTCCAGACTTAGCATAAATCCAAAATATCAACAAATATTGAACATGCTTCCCCTCAAGCCACTAGTTTTGTTTCAAGTGCATCAACGGTATCTTAATTGTTAAGTGGCCAAGTACTTTGGATTCAAAATGGGTAAATAAATTTGGCAGTGGCATTGCAAAACGCGAGGAGCATGGTCACTCCTCCCTATAGTTTTTTGGTTCTACCAGTTTTTTCGGAATCGGGGAGCTGAAAGTGGTCACGAAAAAATGACATGGATTCGCCCCTAACTCCCAGCTCACCATAAACTTCAAGGTCTTTTTTCCCCTGGCCGTCGGTTTTTGGGTTAAGTGCCCTTCTGTCATTTTGATTAATTACCATACTTCCCCCTTCAAAATACCCTTCTTAAGAGCTAAAATCCAAGAGCTTTCTGGGGGCTCCGACCCTGGACCCCGGCATGGACTCTGGATCTTGCACCCCACCTGTTAAAGACCTTGGCGCTCGCTATATGTTAGTAGTTAGCCTTCAGCGTAACAGCTTATACTGCGCGTCTCAGTAAGCAAAGTTAGGAACTTGTCTTTTCTTTGAATTAAATAATAATTTACCCTCAACAAGTGGTCATCTTGAAGGTTCTGATAGCTCAATGCCCATGATCTTTCCGGGGGCTTCGCCCCTGGACCCCGCAGGGCTTCTGCTCACTACATCTCCCACTCATTAAAGACATTAACGCTCGCTATTTTACTTCCCTTTGTGCATTGCCCGTCTCAGTGAGCAAATTTTGGAAACCATTCTTTTTCTTTGAATTGATTACTATTTACCCCTCAAAAAGTGGCCATCTTGAAGGTTCTGATAGCTCAAACCAGCAAGTCTACCCCGGGGGCTCCGCCCCTGGACCCCGGCAGGGCTCTAACCTTCCCCTGGGTGGACCCACCCGGTTTTAAGACTTTTCCAATTTGCGCTCTTAATTGGTTCATCACTTGTGGTGTGTAGTTTTTGGTTCGACGATCACAAGAAATGTCTCTGAGGGCATCTATACTTAGGAAAGTGGGCCCGCAGTTTGCATGGTTTTAAACCGAGTCTTGACAAAGACTAATCGCTCACTCCGCCTCAAATGATCGTTAACTGCAAGCAATAATTTTTTTAAGTTGACACCCCCCCTGCAAAATTGTCCCTAGCGACGGCCCTGAATTATTTTCAGAAACAAACTTTTTGTCCTATGGGGGCAAATTGTGGAGTGGCTTTATACTGGAAAACATATCTCCACCCCCTGGGCACAGTTTCATTGGCTTTTCATTCACCAGTATGTTTTAGAAAATTCCCTCCTTTGTTTTGTTTGGTGTAATATGGCTGATATCAAGAAACAGAAGCTCATTCATGTCAATACATGTACTAGTGCAACCCACTGAACTTGTCCTTGGTGGGTGGATCTACTGGCATACTGTACTCTATAATTCAATAAGGCCAACATAATTAAATTGTTTTTTCTCAAAGCTCCACCACAAGGTGAAAACGTAAATGCAGAAATGATTTTTGTTTTTTTTTTTTGGTTTTTTTTTACCTCAATTTTTTTTTTCCCCAGGTAACGAGATTTGTGACTTAACCAGGGTAACACCACTCCCTCTTGTAGAGAATGTGAAAGAGTGCCATTCCTAGCCATGTTTGTACTAACATTTGTTTACAGGATGTCTTAGAAGGTACAGGTAGCGTGGTATGTTAGACCATACAGTATTGTTAATAGGAATGTGATAGAGAAAAACCAACATCTAAAAATGGTTTCCCTTGACCTTCTAATCTAGCGGGGGTGTGGGGGCTAGCAAGCCCTACTTAGAGTCCGGGCTTAGAGTAGCCAGTAAAGTCTGTACGGTAGCATCCATTTTAACTGTCGAATTCGGAAGCCGGCGATTCCAATCATTTCAAACACGCATTACAATGGAACACATGATTTGACCAGACAGGATTTACGCCAGTAATATCACTCACGGTATTGGTGCCGCTTTATAAAAACCATTCCTTTTCTGGTTCCCGCTATATTTTTATTTTAAGATCACTTTGGAAATTCTTGCCAATCACCTTACGCCACCATATTGATGCATAGACTCAATCCTGCGTAGTCTACCGAGCGTTCGTAAATGATCTTCGCTGTCGAGCCAATGCACAACAGTACGAAGGTGTGACGGTGAGAGCCTTAGTCTATTGCAAACCGGGAAATCGCAAAGCCTGGTGTTTTAATATGTAAATTAGTCATACGTCATCAGAACATTCGATTGAATGTAAAAACAGAACAAAATGGGAAACAAAATAAAATACAGGAAAAAAAAAACAATTTCAACGATTCGGCAATAATCAACTCGCACGTTTTTTAAAATGCGAGACGGCAGATTGCAGACAAAAAATTCAATAAACAGTTTACACCTGTTGGCAACAGTTCACTAACTTCCATCAGTTTAAAAAGTTACAGTCCTTGGTTTTTGAAGATGATCATAAATGTTATTTTAAGAGAAATTGATTGGACGAAAATAATGCATTGATATAATTGTCATTTTGTTAATATGTGCCAGCACTGTAATAACGTTTATGAATTAGGTTAATGTCTGCTATTTAGCTTTGCTGCATGCAAAAAATCCAATGCACTTGCATCAGTTTGACTACACTCATAATGGCACAACGGCCCCTGCGGGGCTTGTGCGTCGTAATTATTTGCATCGTCAAACTGAGCGCGCGTGCATTGATTTTGCCAATGCACTCTAAGCTAAAATATTTAGCCATTAACCTCTAATTAGATGGTACCCAGAACACACAAGATCAGTTTGTGTTCAGGGAAAAGGCTTTGGTTGATGCTCACAGCTGTTTTGACCCCATGCAAAATCGTCTCTTATGTTTAGAGCCTTTAAAGCAGTGGTGACACCCTTTTGACATGATTAAGTAGGGGCATGCCAGAGCTATTACCTCTGAAAAATCCGAATATCCCTTGCGGGAATCTTGCCATATAGCTAGACAAAGGTCCATGATTTGGTAATGTTATATAAGGCGCCCTCTCTATGCCCATTTTCCTAGAGTGAGCTGTGTTAAACTAGATTTTTAAAGAAAAATATATTTGCTCGCAATTGATTTTCGTCAATTGCAAATAATAATAATTGATATTTGTTGTCAAAAGTAATGGTGTCTCCGTTGTTATTTTTTGTTTTATTCTGGTTTTATCATAATAATGAGAACTTTTCAAAATCTGGTGTGCTCCAGCCCCATACTCTCATTGAAACAGATGGAGATGCACCCCTACCCCTTAAAGTTCAGGCTTCTTCCTTCATCTCGGCGCTGTTTCCTAAAAGTTAAGATTAATCGTACATGGATTTAAGAAGAGTTAGTCTTTCACAAGTCTGCAATTGCTTCTTAAGGAAGAATGTGTACGAATTCAAAAAGTAAAATGATAAAAAATAGGACCCAGGTGTAAAACTAGGCCTAGGGTAAACTACGAAATCTTAACATAAGGATATTCTTTCCATTCTTTCTCAGTTGGCTTAAAACGAGTTGATAACTTAAGAAGAATAACTCCTTCTAATCCACTTATGAATTAATCCTAAAGGTCCATGGCCCTACGCTACTGGCCTCGTCCCCAGGGACCCTAATTATTTTACTGGAAGTAGTCCAAATTTTGGTATCGAAACAAAGCTACTATATTTCCTAAATTTAACCCTGTGAAATCTTAGGGTCTAAATGATGTTTATTTTGGAAGTTATGAGCGAAATAATGTGCTCCATTTTGGTCTAACAATCTTAATTGTACAACAGCCACTTATGGGCTTACAAATCACCTTTTTTAGAGTCGACAAAACAGATGAAATCTCGGCGCGAAAATTTACAGATACAGATGGAGTTGGGGTGAAGTGCCATTCTAATCAAGATGGAAAACTTCAACTACTTGGGCAATCAGTGCCATCCCCCTTTACCTTTTATGAAATAGGGCTCTGATCTACAATCATCAAAAAAATATTTGGAACAACTTGAATAGCTCTATGGGAACCATTTCAATTTTACCCAACATGATACTCAGTCATTTTTTGGTCAAGAGAAAGAATCATTGTTCTTTAGAAAGCCGAGGTGCTTCGTCTTCCCTTTTACAATAATCTTCCCCACTCCCCATCAATCATTTTGGGGGCCTGGCAAAAGCTGTTGACAACAATGACTCGGATCAACATGAATTGGGGGAGAGTGGGTCAATATTTTCCCGAAATTGGTCAAATAGATCCAACAGTTTTTTTTCGAGGATTGTAGTTTCCCAACCATACTTTCACATAAGAGAAGATATATCAGTAGCTTCCCACAATGCAATTGCTTCCAATGAGATTTTTGTACAGGTAGTCATGTGAATTGTTAGTGAAAAACATTTTAAATTGGTGATCAGTAACTTCTAATTTAACCATGTATCAAGGACTGTGGACTCCCGTGGGAATTTCAATTATTAAAATCACACCACAACCTATTTAGATACCTTAATTAGGTCCCAGAGAACAATAAATTTGATGGAGAATTCCCAGGGGTGGCAGATGCAGCCCATCTTGATTTTTCAAAATGGCGGCCATTTTGGTATATTTTCAAATCATAACTCGAGTTGTGAGGGCTAGGAACGTTTTTGTGTCAAAACTTCATTTAACACCTCAACTCTCGGAAAGCATGAAGCTAGATTAGAGGATGACTTTAAGACTGGCCACCATTTGTATTCAAATGGCCGCCAATTAACCATATTTATGGTACATTTTCATTGTATTTTAGTGTGGGTTTCATACAAATTTAATTATGTTGACAACAGTCTCCATTTAACATTTTAACCGAATTTCCCCTTCCTCATCTTGGTACCTGTCGTATTAGTCAAGGGGACTGTGAAATCCGTGGTTTTCAAATGGCTGCCATTTTGGTATATTTCAATCATAACCCGAGTTGTGAATGCTAGGTAGCTAGTTTTGGTGCCGAAACTTCATTTTAAACATACCTACACCTCTCTGAAAGGATAAAGCTAGATTAGAAGAGAACATTAGCTGGTCAGCCCTTTTGTTTTTTCAAATGGCCGCGAATTTTACATGTTTATTGTACATTTGTTCAGCAGTAATTTTTAGTGTATTTTCCTATAAATTTAATATGGTGACAACAGTCTCCATTTCAAATCTAGTCCAGATTATATAAAATATGTTTCCTCTTTGGTAAGAGTAAAAATGCTACCTTTACCAACAAAAATGCTAAAATTTGAAAAAATGAGAAAACAATTATCTGGAAGCATTTTTTAACGTACCGGAGGAAAGTTTACGTGGGTGCCACTGCCACCCCCATTTGGTAAAACGAGGGCTACACAAGATACAACACAATATACATAGAACACCCATAATCACGACCACTGTAAAATTGAAGAGCAGTCTATTTTGTACTGAGTACATTAAAAGCTTCCTGTAAGGGTAGTCCGTGAGTGTTTTATTATAGCTGGATGTGGAGTACTCTATTTGGTAAGAGATCTTAACTGCATTGGTAGTTGTTAATTGGTATAATTCCCACAATATGATTTTCAAGAAAAGCTCACTATTATATTCACTTTGGCAGGGTCCTATACAACCAGATAGGCAGAATGTGCCCACAAAAACAGCAAGTGAGCATATTTTAAACTTCTTTAAAAGTGCACTTGGAGTTTTTTAATTGGTATGAGCCTACCAAATGGATTCCTCATGAGCAAGCTCACCAACACCATCATCCACTTCGGTTTATATTCTTGTTTACAATCATGACAATGGTTGTCGTCCTCATCTGCAGGGATGGGCCCGGGGACATTGTTTAGGTCCACAATTTCTGGAATTCATCGACTCGATGGACACCCGTACGTTCTGTACAGTTCAGTCCATTATGCATTTGCAGTAAGTGGTTGGCACATCACGACTTGGCACAATCATTTCACCAATGAATTATTGCAGCTAGAACAGGAGGCAAATGTCATCACTTGGCTTGAATTTTGTCATCCACGAAATCCCATCTGTATATTGGGTCGCCGCACCCATGGATTTGATATGTCATTGTACCTAATCGTCGCCGTAGTGGTATCTCATTGTAGCTAATAAAAGTACTGCTCTGGTAGGAGGCAAACCATTCAATTGTGCCTGTTTCTTGCCTAGTTGTTACTTGGCGCAACCAAAATAAATCCTTGTATAAAGAAATAGAAGGTCACGCCATCTTTCCACCACAAATACAACGTACATATATCTGCTACTTTGTTAATTTCCGTACGAGATAAAAGTACAACTGACACACAATGGATTTTGATGACAGGGCTAATAGAATTCCTTCAGATGATGTTTCTGGCCACTCCGAGCATGAAAGGGCATAATACTTGTCCATCATCTAGACAAATTTTTCAAGTCCTTCAAAACGTCACTTTCCTTTGGCCACATCTCCCAGTGACTCTGTCCATGATAGTGGATGGAAGGGTAAGAATAGTTTTTCAGTCCTTCTGAGCTAGTCCTATAGCATTGTAAATAGGGGCATAATGGTCTTCCTTATATACTCCTGCGACAAGACAGATCTATACAGAGGTTTGGTTAGCGCAGAATGGCTAGTATATAGAAAGGACGTCTGTGTGACGGTCTGTGTATGGTGAATAAATTCTCAATACAGATTGTGGCAGTCAAATGATTGTTTAGCATTTTAGACTATGGATAATGAGCTTTGTGTGTGTGCTTCTTTGATGATGGTGAACCTACATGACCTAATTCAATTTCTCTCGATTCAATTTGCACAAGCAAGAAACATGCACAATCAGAGGGTCGATCGGCCTCCGAATAACTCTGCACTTTTAACAGCTTACATTCGGGCCCACTCCCTTCATGTTTTGGTACAATGAGAGTGTACCAATTCCGAAGTTACCCCAGCCCAATTACTAACGGGTGCTATGGTGAATAGGAAATCTCAAGCCTGTGATGACATCTTTGCCTCTTTTCCCCGGATGCGTAATTCATTTGGTGAGTGTGATTGTGCCAAGCTTTGTGTGCCAGTAATTTATGCAAATGTGGAAATAATGGACTATTCTGTACGAACTTTGTGGAAGCTCATCGAGTCTGATGAATGAAACAATGCAGAAAGAGTGACCTAACCATACCCCACTGTTTAAAATGACCTCAAAAAGTTGGGACTCACAATGGCAAATAACTGTACAAAAATGGTAATTCAAACTGCTATGAGTCCAGGTTCCAGTTAAAACAATGTTTTTTAATGGTAATTTAACAGTACATCATCAAAGGCCGATATGACACAGTATAGAAAACTTTAACATTGTGGTAACACATAGAATTTTCACACAAAGTGGAATGTGGGACTCAATAACCAATTAAAACACCCCAGGCAGTGCATTTTTACAGAGGTAATTATATGTTTCGCTGTCATTTTTTTGGTCACATCTACCCCTCATCTATTTTGCTTATGACATATGAAATCTGCAATGGTTTATAGTGGCTTGTTCTTGACAAATCACATTCAATTGTATCATGCAAATAACCAATTCCACATGCACTTTAAAAGACTCCTATCAAATAGACGACTCCACATTCCAGTTATAAAAGACACACTCATGGACTACTCTCCAGGCAGTGTTAATGGACTCATACAAAATAGACTGCGCTAAAGTTCTTGTGGTGTAATCATGGGTTGTTTTATGTACATCGGACAGTGTTTTGTTATTTTCTTTACAACACAGTTTAATCGGATGTTTAGAAATGTTGTAAAGTAGAATCCTCGCGACTGGACTCGTTCCAATAACAAGGTACGATTATGAACAAGATACTATAGTTCACATACCTTTTCTCGGGTCGTGACATCACTACTGCGATTCAGGGCCCAAAGCATTAAATCGAGAGCCTTTGATTGAAAGACTTCAACGGTGGCAGGATATATAGTTCTCTGGACTCAACTCCCGGTACAAAACGGTGAAGAATATAAGGCCAGTTGACTCTTCAGGCCACATTAGTTTCACGCTTTATTCGTTGTTTGTCTGTGGGAGTCACGGAAACTTTTACACACAGATGTAAAAAAGATATAATCCGGGCCCATAACTACAATGAATAATGTGTGACAGAGTCAACTGAATCAAGTGCCCTATTCGTTAACCGTGTGGGTGACTATGATTCCTGCATACTAATAAAAACTTCTACAATCGGTGTAGAAGTAACCATTGTCCGGCGTACTCATAGTCCCGGGAACAATGGTGAACAATATGGCATCGATTCAAGTTGACTCGTTACGCAACGTTAGTTTTTCAACACGCTTTTATTTCCGTTTATCCTCTATGGACCCCGGACTTGTCTCCCACCGGTACTATATCTGCTTTCCCACCCGGCACTAAAGTGTACACTTAAATACCTGCCTGACCGTGTTGATATCGCTGACTCGTGGAAGCCAAATGCACCATAGCATTCAGTTCTATACCTTGGTATTGAAATAAAGTTACAAAACAATGACTTTTACAGTGTCAAATGGCAGCCATTTTGAAATCAACTTATACAAGATGGAAAGGAAGAATTACTAGTTCACCTCAACAACTCACCAAAATCTATATATACACCTGACTAGTTAAATGGAGACTGTGCCACTAAGATTAAATTTGTATAAACTCACCACTAAATTTCTTTTCTGCTGACATGTACAATCTAAAACATGGTAATTGCAGCCATTTTGCAAAAACAAATGGGCTGCCAGTCTTAATGTTCCTATCTTATCCTTCCAGGGTGTTTTAACATAAAAATTTTTTTCGGCCAACTAGCCGTCCTAGCACAGTCACAACTCGAGTTATGATTGAAATACGTCAAATGGCGCCATTTTTAAATTAAGATGGCTGCCATCTGCCACCCCTGGGAACTTCTCCATCAAAGGTTTTCTTGTTCTCTGGTACCTACCCAAGTTGTCTAAATAGGTGTGATGGCTTTAATCATTGAATCCACGGGACTTCATATCAACCACAGTCCCCCTAACTACTGTTTTCTCTCTAACAATTCACATTAGTAACCTAAATGAAAACATCCATTGGAATCAATGCATTGTGGGAAGCCTGATATCCTTCTATTCTTGTGACATTCTTCTACATTTCTGTACTGAAGATAAATACTTAGAATTTGAACAAAATTGAGAAGGCCTGTTTTAAGAAGGATATGGTAGGGGCATCTGCTTCCTCCATCCAAAAGAGGTCAAAAAAGTTATAAATGCTTTTTGCATGAACATTGAGTAGAAAAATAGGTTTTTGGCTAAACAAAAATTTGGTAAATATTTTTGCCTTATTTTCTCAGCAACTTTGGCTGTCCCTTCAGGGTCAGTTTTCCGATTCATCAACGGCTGTACAGCTACAGGCCTGACCAAAAGCAGGGTTAGAATTTGGGTGAGAATCGAGAATCGATTCTTCAGCAAAGATTCTCGTAACTGTTTTGCGTGAATCAATTTTGTTTTCGTAAACTTTAGAACTTAACACGTAGTGAATTAGATGATTCCCACAAAATTTGTTTTGGAATCAAGACCGATTCTCGCACACAGCGACAAAATTCACCCCCTGAAAAACAAGAATATTCTGTAACCAAGGCCAAGTTCAATTCCAATGTCCTCTCAATTCCATTTAAGAACAAGCTTGAAAATTGTCAATTTAATATCCAAGTAGTCCATTTGGGACTTAAATTCTTTTCTCATCCAAATTTTTAAAAATTCAGGTGCAACAACCAAGTATCCTTAAAATCTCCAAGGAGGACTACCCTTGCCAACTTTAAAACGCAGGTGCATCACTTTTGAGGTTTCACATTCTTAAAGGCTGCTTCAGAGATTCGAATATAAATTTTTTGGGTAGTAATTAAAATAGTCATCTAGAACTAAGAGAGTTTACGCTAAATCTTAATTCCAAAGTCGAGGATAAATCGATTTTCCGTTTTCATCATTAAACATTATGCACATTAACCATGATACAGTGCCATATGAAACATGTAGAACAAAATGTCTCGGATCCGGAATTTTGTATTAAAGTTGTGATTTTCTATATTAAAGACTTCAATTTGAGCTTAGTTATTTCACACAGGGATATTATATTGGACAAGCATTATGTATAATGCAAAAAACATGTATGTTTTTAAAAATGAGTGCGCCCTCTCGGGAACTCTCTGAGTCAGCCTTTAAGACCGTGTAAAGTTTTCCCTGCAAGAAGTATGAGGTATAAACAGGACACATAAGTGTTGTCTTGGTGACAGAGACACTGCATCTTGGTATAGAAATATCAATGGATATCATCATATCACATTTGAGCTGTCACCTTTCCTCGCCATAACTACTTGAAGAACTGGATTCATCATGCCGCCTTTTCTTCTTCTTCTTTTCTGATCGATGCCGCTCTTTTCCTTTCTGTTGTTGTCTATTGCGCGCTTTTCTCCCGCTCTTTCGACGGCGCCTTTCACTTTCCTGAGATGAGTCTGAAGACTCGGAGTCCGACTCTGAACACATGAATCAAATGTCAAGGGGGATCTTGAACGACTCCTGTAGGGAAAACAAAAAACAAATACAAGATAAATGCTGGTCTAAACAGGTATTCAGACATTTAGGCAGTGTTGTCCCGTTGACTTTTTTAATGCTGAGGTGCATGCAATGGCCATCTTTTCCACTAAAATACACTCTGAGCGAGTAAAATCTCAATTCCCTTGGCCAGTTTCAGTAGCTTTCATTCACCAATGTACACCGTTGGGCACAAAAAGTATCTCGTCATGTTTTTCGATCAGGTACTGTGCCAAAGTCAGACCATTTTGAAACTTTTCGAAATATACACTTATTTGGCTATGTCTTTGCTCTTTCTTTAACACCTCGCTTTAAAAAAGCGTGCAAAAATGGCTGAGATAGAGTGCCCAAGACCACACCCCCCAAAACCAAAAGTTGCGTTTTTGGATTTTTCATGTCACTGTGTGGTGTAACGGAATAATACGTGTGGTATTGATTTTACACAAGAGGTTTTCCGACCGATGAGCGAGAAAGCCTTTGCAATATTGATTGTTTTGTCCCCGGGTTCGTGTCCCCTGCACTACAATGCCCTTGAAAAATCCCAAACGGCACTTTTGGTTTGGGGGTTTGTGTCTTTCGGGCATTCTATATCAGCCATTTCTGCACACCTTTTTTACAAGCCAGGTATTAAGGAAAGAGGGCAAGACCTAGGTAACAAAATGTATTTGTCAAAACTTTCAAAATGGTCTACTTTGGGCAGGTACTGGTTTCGAAAAACATCCGAGATACTTTTTGTGCCAGTTGTAGTTAGAAAATACACCCGTTTTTTTTTTTTTTGCTATGATTGATTATACCCACTATCACACAAGGTCAGTTCATTCAATGTATTTATAAGTACAACCCACTGAACTGTGTCCTTGGGAGATGAGCTTATTGTGACTCATAGTGATATTCCTGACACATGTAATTTTTTAATGAAATCTACACTTATCCAATCAAAATTTCTTACACTGACCTCTGTCCTCTTATTTTGAGAACTAATTTAGCATGGTGACACCATTTTTGACACTGATAGACAAAGCCAGGTCAAACTTTGCAGAATCCACCATCATATATTCGCAATCACGATTGTTAATTCTCAGTATACTAGCTTGTATAGCATGATTTCGATATTTTTAGAATATTTGGTCAAAAAAAGTAAAGGGGGAGTGATACGACAGATACAGATGCGAAAATGGTATATTGTACAACTTATGGAGGATCAAGAGAAAGTCCGAAGATTGAACCTGGGACTAAGTGCCCTGGGGGATAACCTTTACGCGAGCCCGGTTACCCACCGGAGGTTTACACTTTACAAGGGTTTTTCCGGCAGTGACCCTATATGAGACCTGAAACTGATGAAATGATATCCTATCTCACTATCGTCGATAGACTAATCTAATGGATACCCTATCCGAGACAGACCTATTCAATGACACCTATCCAGACTGGCAAGCAAAATACCATTAATTTATTACCCTGGGATTTTACATCTATTTGAGCACTGTATGGTCTGTTGATTCCGTGTTGTGCATGATATCAACACAAAAATCATCATTCTAACGATTCCCTGCTGATTTTAACTATCTGAACTGGAAAATAAAAATGTGATAACATATGAGACTGACAGAGCAATGGTTGAATTTGAATACCCTATAATTGCTAGTCTCTAGTCTTGCCCTTTCTTGCGTGTTTTTGTAATGCGGGGGGTTACCCGACCAGCTCCCAGTTACCCCCGGCTAGAGTGGTACAATACGCTGGAGACCTTTGCACTAACCTGACCCCCCCCCCCATTGTACTGGGGAATGTAAGAGGATAAACACTGTAGGGACTATGAATTGATGCAAATTAACCTACCTCCTTTTCCGATGTTTCTTAGCGTTTTTTTCTTCTTTTTGCTCTTTGCTCCACTCCGAGATGTTTTCTTCTTGGGGATCATCATCTAAACAAAAATCACAAAGGCTGCTACAAAGAACCAGGAAGACAAAATGAGTGGTTTGGTTTGAAAAAAAATTTAAAACAAAAACATCAGTCCTCGGTCACTGGGTTGCCTGATGTAGCGGTTTGTGAAATGCTAGCCGCACATGACTTGTGACCATTATATGTTGACTATTTGACTTTTGACTATATGTGAGCTTTACCTTATAACAAACGAGGGTGTGCAGTAATGACCATAAACCAAGTTTGGATTCAATTGACTGCAACTGTCAATTGGGGGACCAATTTACTATTCAGGCTATCTTACAACTTGACCTCACATGACCTTTGACCTGGGTAATATGCCGTTGACCTGGTATGACGTTGCCCTTGTTAATATGAAACCTTTGACCTCATCAACAAATGAGGGATCCCATGTTGCACCTATAAACCAAGTTTTGGTTCCAATTGACTGTTTCAATTGAGGTCAATTTTACATTTTACCTATCTTACAACTTGACCTCACCATGACCTTTGACCTTGGCATGGGACCTTTGACCTCATCAAAATGAGGTATCCGGCATTTGCACCTATGACTGAAGTTGGGTTTAAATCCACTTAAGTATGTGGATATTACAAGCAAATGTTAACCCTTTTTCGCAACAACAGACAACATCGACAGACTGCATCAACAGACAACCTCACATGACTATTGACCTTGGTATGTGACCTTTCACTTCAACAAATGAGGGATCCCATGCTGCACCTATGACTTAAGTTTGGTTTAAATTCATTTTTGTGGATATTACAGGCAAATACTAACCCCTTTTCACAACAACAGGCATTAGTGGACAAAGTGATCCCTGTGTGTCTTCCTAGGCAAGTGACACAAAAACCAAACCCAAACACACTTGCATAACATAAAAATACGGACAGTGGTCCCAAATAGCTCATCTGATTATGTAGTCAACGAATAAGACTCAATGTATAAGCATACCAAGTCTGAACTTAAAGGTGCAACGAGAGATTTTGAGGCACCCAAATGTTGTGTCATAACAGTAATTTCATATAGATGAAACACTCAATACATTTCTTACCTTGTCTTTGGCTACAGAAATGTCTTAAAAGAGAGAAAACAGGTGATTTTGATTTCCTTATATTTCAATGTAAAACATAGGCTAAACTTCATATTTGCTCCTATACAAAAATACAGCAAGTAAACTTGCGCGATCCCCCTGGCAAGATGGCAGTATACACAAGGTGGTTAGTTGGCACAGTTGTCAGTTGAAGGGCATCAAAATTCAATAAAATGTTCTCATGGAATAGTATCTAGAAATGTAGCAGTTCTGAAAAATGAAAGCCTAACCAAAGGGGAAAATTACTGCAGATGACCTTTGACCTTGGTATGTGACCTTTGACCTTGGTATGTGACCTTTGACCTCAACAACATATGAAGGAACCCGTAAATTTGCACCTTCGACCCAAGTTAGGTTGTAATCGGACTTCAACTTTTCAAAGACGACCAGAAAACAAAAAACAAAACCAAAGGGGAAAATTACTGCAGATGACCTTTGACCTTGGTATGTGACCTTTAACCTTGGTATGTGACCTTTGACCTCAACAACATATGAAGGAACCCGTAAATTTGCACCTTCGACCCAAGTTAGGTTGTAATCGGACTTCAACTTTTCAAAGACGACCAGAAAAACAAAACCAAACTGGAACATGACCTCAGTTGACCTTTGACCTTGGTCCATGACCTTTGACGTCATCCACATATGAAGGAACCCCTATTGCACCTTCACCCCAAGTCTCGTTAAAATCGGACTTAAACTTTTCGAAGGAGACGCGAAAAACGAAAACCTAACCAAACTGGAACACACATACATACACACATACACATACATACACATACGGACATGCGCACCCTCGCAATATCCCCTCTGCTTTTCAAGCCAGGGGGATAAAAAGAAATTGCACAATTTTTAAACCAAAGAAACATTTCTGAGCTTAATCCTTTCAGATGCGGATATTTTTGATGGAAAGCTTTACATCAAGGCAAAAATCAGTACTTTCGATTTTTTGAAGGACACCTGATACGTGAAATCTCTTGTTGCACCTTTAATCCATCACTGCACTAAAAAGCTACAGTACGTTGAACAAGCAGTTCTTGAACCACAAGTGTCACCTGCTTTCGCAGTCCTTTCCCTAACTCCTCTTCTATAACTTGACCTCAGAGGACCTTTGACCTTTGCAATTGACCCTGGACCTTATCATATGAATGTTCCCTATTGCATTTAAAACTTAAGTTTGGTTGTAATTAGATTTCAACCAATTTCAAAAAATGCCAATTTGACATTTCAGCCCATTAACTTGACTTCAGATGACCTTTGACCTTGGCATGTGACCCTTGACCACATTATCACAAAAAAGGTCCCCAAGGGGCATACACATCCTAAGTTCCCTAGCAATTGGACTTTTTCTTGTTGAATGAGGCCAATTTGATGTTTTTAGTCCATTTTATAACTTTATTTCATGACCTTTGACCTCGGTATATGACCTTTGACTTCATTATCATATGAAGGTTAGCAAGGGACATATATGATCCAAGTTTTGTAGCTATTGGATTTTAACTTTTCAAATTATGTCAATTTGATGTTTTCAGCCCATTTTATAACTTGACCTTATATGACCTTTGACCTTGGTATGTGATCCTTGACCTCATCATCATATGGAGGTTTCGAAGGGGCATCTACGACCCAATTTCTGTAGCAATTGGACTTTTACTTCTTGAATGAGCAACTTTAACCTTTAGGCTTTGAAAACACTGCCACACGGTCACAATTAAAGACTGGTAACTGTCGCCTCCTGCAATTCTTGCAGGCGATACAAAAATGTCAACCAAAGAGGCATATACTAG